>JANWGL010007200.1:0-17212 GCA_025200755.1 Ceratobasidium sp. C01 | reverse complement strand
CAGAGGACGGCCACTCCGGAATCGGTCCCGCAGGCGCTAGGGTGCTACCTCGACCACCCACACCACGCTCGGAGTCAGGCCGTGCGCTGTCTTCAACCAGGGACGAAGCTCCGCCACAGTTTCAGCCTCTACCTCATCATCCCGTTCCTCACTTACGTTCACAAGCGTCACCTTTCCTCCACCACTCCCATCCTCACGCCCCTCCACCTCAACACCAAGACTATTACGCTCGACCGCTTCCCCCTCGTGGCACGTCCGATCCTATTCCTCTGACGCCCGCTCCAAGCGTGTCATATTTCTCAGGTCGCTCAAACCAACTCGACGGACCGCTTCCGAGCCCCCGGTCTTTGGGTATTGTCCCTGGGTATGACGAACCACGCAGCGAGACGAGTGGGTCAACTAGGGTAGGTCGTCCCGACGTTTGCTTTGCCCCTATAGTCCTATTTATACATTTTTATGTTTTCATTGTGAGCAGGTGGCCGAATCATGGGACAAACATCTTTCGTCACGTGTCTTGCCACCTCCATTTCCTTCGCCCAGAGCCCGAGGTAGCGGGGCAAGTGTTTCTTCAACCGTTTTCTCAGAGGGACGAAGGCTTAGCGATCCCAACACGGCTGGAAAGTACGATGATGCTGGAGGGAAACATAGTGCGCCAGGCTCTAAGCAAGATGGGCCTGATTCCAAATACGACCGACAAAACAACCCAGGCCCTCAGGTGTTCATCTCGGTTCCAATGTCTAATGACATCAGGTTTCAGACTGACTTGCTCGCGACCGTCTTGGACAAGTCCGAGGCAGCATTGGAGAACGGTGCCGTCCCGGATCGCGCAACCTGCGACCTAATCGTGGACTATTACGTGAGTATGCTTATATCTGGACAATGTTTCATCCTCTCATCTTCCTATGTAGTTCAAACGCGTCGCGTGGAACCATAACCTCATCTACCCCGAGGCATTTTACGAATCCTACCATGCCTTTTTCAACACACCCCTCGCAAACCAGCGGGCCCCCTTTGTTGCCCTTCTTCTGGTCGTTCTATGTGTGGGATTAGGGAATATGTCACCCGAACGCGCGATACGCGAGCGATTATGCAAAGATGTGGCGCACTGGAAGCAGCGCTGCGGCGCGTTCTGGCTCGGGTGTCAACGGGCACTGGGAGCAAGTAACTTGGCCGGAACGAAGGAGCTCGAGATTGTTCAAGCTCTGGTTATGTCGGTATACTGTAACCAAAGCTTGAACGACAACGGGTACGTGATTTGGTTCTGCCGCGTTCGGCATGTAGATTGACTCTCATATATCTCTAGATGGGAATGTTATGCTCCGTTTATCGGCTTGGCTGTCCGCATCGCTCACAGTATGGGGCTTTCGAAACTTGGCTCGGAGGTGGTTGGGCAAATCCCCCAACCGGGCTTGCGCGAACGTGAGCTCAAACGTCGTGTCTGGTGGAACCTTGTTTTCCTGGATTGGTATTTGTCTCCATTTGTGGGACACACATATCTGGTTCATCCCGCCCAGTGTAACACGGGCTTGCCCGCCAACGCCGATTGGGACGAATTGGAAGATGGAAGGGTGTTTGAGCCGAGGGATAGGAAAAAGTGGTCCGGGGCTGCGTTTTTGATTGCGAAGTCGGAGGTCGCGCGGTCTGTGCGGGAGCTAGTGAGTTGGACTTTGCGCGTCTTGTTTAGAATTTGGTGCTGATGGAAATACAGTCGGACCATATCAACGCGGGCCAAATGTTGACGTATGATTTCTTGTTGGCTTACGAGCAGAGGTTTAATGAGCGGCTCGAGCTTGGAGCGACAGCGCTCATTCGAAGAGATCATATACTCGAACGGGATGATCGCGTTGCAGTGAGTGGTTTCGTATACCTTCCCGGTTCTGTTAAGGCTCACCCACACTCTCAGTGGGAACGAATCATGTTCACTTTTGGGCTGAACAACCGCGCGATTCGATTGCACAGACGGTACATGCTGCGAGGATACATCACACTTGAGTTCCGTGGGTCAACCGAGGCCTGCATCAACGCTGCCAAGACCATATTACACACCTTCCAAGAAGCTCAGTCGATCGACTTCCCGGGCACGACGGTAAGCTTCTGGTCGTCTAGCCCCCCTCGTGAAAGATACTAACTCTTCTATGAAGTGGTGGGTCGTGTGTATGCACAGCTTCGCCGCAGCAGTCATCCTCCTCATGGACCAATTCTACGCAAGGACTGCAATCGGGGGAGAACTACCCACGCCAGCGGAAATGGAGACTCGCCGGCGCCAGATCCACCAAGCTATCCAACTCCTTCTCGTGATCGGCGAAGTAACCGACCTTGCTCGACGAGGCGCCCACGTCCTCGGTGTCCTTCTTGAGGAGGTCGGCCGGCGAAGAGGCCCCGGTGACCCTCTCGACACGCACCCTAGCCCCTATACGAACCTTCCACCGCCTGCAATAGGTCGGCTGGTTTCCGTTTCGCAAGCGCCACTGAGCTCACGGGATGCAAACATCGGAACTTGGGTCGCCGCGGGATTGAGACTCGGACCTGCGTCCGTGCCAGATGGAGAACTCCAGTCTGCACCGTTGGGCGCAAGGGGGTTCTCCGCCGAAATTGAGGCGTTCTGGACAAGGGTTTTTGAGCTGGACTTCCCAGCGGAAGTGGAGCCTGCCTTATGAGAGATGCATCGGTCGTTATTCTAGTGAGGTAGCTTATTTTCCTATTCCTTCGAGTTTCATTACTTTTGAGCTTCCATCAGCAGGAAGCTTACCTGTTGCTTCCTGTGGGTGCCGAGGCGATTTGTTTCTTCTTCTATGGGGAATGTGCCCGCTGTGTGGATTGCATTCATAGTTTGGTTATATATTCTTACTTATCACGCATCGTTGCCCGATGCTGTATTGTTTTCAATATCCTACTCGTTATTATATTTAATTCCACATCTCAATCAAACCCTCGGAAGTCACGATTCAAGATTGGGGTTGTCCCCTAACGGCGTAGGGGGCGCATTATCCAGTATTGTTTTGATCATCTTCGAACCCAACGCCGTCGCAGCCTCGAACCGAGGCTCGAAAAATGACTGGGTGTGCTTGAATCGATCCTTGTACAACGCAAAGCTCCCAAACGTTACGCATTGACTCCATCCTCGGGCGGCAACGACGAATTCGAGGTCGTCCGAACGGTGACTAACATCGTGAACAGCGGCATCTAGAGCAGCGTCTAGTCGTGCCTCGGAGCGGAATAGGTACTCTGCTACACCAATCCACATTCGGAAGAGAGGTGTAGCGGCGAGGGAAAGGTGCTCAAAGGGATCGATGTTCAGTGTGGCCCAACAATCTACCATAGCGAGGAGCGAGAGATGGGAATTATTGTTGATGGGACGGGAAGTAGATGACTCGGATGCACGCGTGCGGGAGGAAGTGGGCCTAGCGGGATGCTCCGACGGGATGCCCGCAGCCGGCGGCTCCCCTCGCGCCATGCTAAACTTGTCCAATACATCTTCGCTCAGCAAGATCGGGGTTACTCGCCGGTGTGGACCGAAGAGCGCCTCGCGGGCTTTATACATTCGCTCCCGCAGTCCTTTCGAGTCGCCGGCGAGCATCAGTTTGAACAACTCCGTGACGCTTTTCGCGTATTGACCAATCATATCCCGTGCCGCTGGGTTGAGAATCGCCAGTCCGGCGTAGACATGCCATTTGTTCGAGTAGATTCGAAGCATGATATTGACTTTGACGATTTCGATCCCACGGACATACCATCCCTGTTCCCAAGGGTAGGATGCGGAACAATGCCACGCTGTACCCATGCTGGGAAAAAGAAATCTGTTATTCAACTGCGCATTTATGGAGGTGATTACGGACCTCAAAAAGGCTGCGTGCGTGACAGCTTGTGTATTAGCGGTCACAAGATCGTGCTCCTCATATGATAGGTAAACGAAATGGGACTTGAATGGCCGAAGGATGTTCTCCACGAGCTGGATCGCCCAGTCTGGACCACGGTGTCGTATGATCACCTACTTCATTGTCACGACGTTCAATAATTGACAGCGTGGTCGGATTAGAATGAGCGGATCGTGATGGGATGAGATGAGACGCACCAGGGGTTGCCCCTCGGGGGAAACAGTGGGGCCATGAAGCGAGTGACAGGAAACGATATGGACATCTTCGGGTAGGTATTTTTCGAATGCGTCTCGTTCTGGGGTTTTGACGGAAGTTTGGCCGCCTACAATAGCCCCTACTTTGGTTGCTGATGAAGAAACAGCTTAAGGTGACATCGAGGTCAACTGTGAAATCACATACATGGGCCATACTCGGCCACTACTTTGTCCATGAACTGGGCCTCGACGGCGTACATAATCCAGTCGGCGGTGCGAGAGACGGCATGCCCGTCCCTTAGCACGTTGATCCCGCGAATACCTATTCCATCAAATTAGTTGACTGCGCCACGCCTTGTTCATCTATGACTCACCACGCATATCTTCCACCAATGTATCATAGTTCTCAGGCCGGTCGCAGACATTAATCCTTTAGAGTTCAGTAAGAGATGTACGAAAGAGAAATGTTCACTTACTTGGCCCATCCCGCAGCTGACAGTGTTTTGGCATACATCTTACCCATCTCACCCATGCCAATTATACCGATGACGGGCTGGTCATCGACCGGAGCGGATGGAGTTGCGTCAAAACGCATCGTAGGTGTCTCAACAACGCAGCTAGTTTCTGAAGACAATGGACTGTCCGAGCGGGATCTGGATGTACTCTGGGTGTCAAAACCGGAGTTATTGGCGTGGGGGAGCTCAGACATAGTAGTGGGGGGTCTTACCTGTAGAGTGGTGGCTAATATTATATATAACCAGCCTGTCAATTAAATGATTGATCTCTTCGTTTCTGGCCTTTTGACACACAACACTTGTGGTTACCCACGGTAGGAGGAGCGGTCCAAGATCCGGGAGTCGAGGCTTCTGCCAAATGGGTGGAATTACCGGTCACGTGCACAATGATTTAAGCGCCGACGCTTGAACGGGCGGCTGAGACTTTCTAGTTGCCAGCAACGTTAGCTCTCAACCCTTATCAAAGTGTGAGTTCAGCTTTTTTTATATAGAGTTTTCAATCTTGCTTTGCTGTCAGCTGAACTCCTCGATAATTAGTTCCTGGAGGAGAAACCTCTGTCCCTTCCTAGTCGATCTTCTTTTCCTGCTCTTCGTTCGAACCATCGTTAATCATGCCAGAACCGGCTGCATCCTTGGACTTCAAGTATGCACACATTATTGACGGGAAGCCTGCACTCTCGAGGCACACGACTCCCATTGCAAACCCGGCCACCGGCGCCCACCTTGCAGACGTTCCAAACGCAAGCTCGGAGCAACTTGATCAGGCAGTCGATGCGGCTCGTGGCGCTTTTCCAGCTTGGTCAAGTAGATCCTACGAAGAACGAGCAGATGTACTGCTCGCGATAGCAGGTATAATTGAAGCAGAGGCGGACGTTTACAAGACGCTATTGACTGCGGAGCAGGGTAAACCGGTAAGATCCTGGTCTTAGCGAGCCTCGTTTCAGCGTTTTTAAGCTCACATATACCCCAGCACCACGATGCTTTTGTTGAGATAATGGGTTCTGCGCACTGGTTCCGCGAGACCGCTCACTTTCGCCTCCCCGAGACCGTCCACGAAGATACACCTGGACGGAGAGTGATCACTCAGCATGTCCCCCTGGGTGTGGTAAGGAGGCTGTCCTTTACTATCAAGCCAAGTAATTTGCAACTGAATACTGAAACGCTAGGCTGCAGCGATCGTTCCTTGGCAAGTCCTTAGCAAAATAGCCCGCTAGGGAATCTAATTTCACACTCAAACTCGCTAGGAATTTCCCAATCCTCTTAGCCGTCTGGAAAATCGCCCCCGCACTTCTGGCTGGCAACACAGTAATAGTCAAGCCCAGCCCTCTGACCCCATTGACCACGTTACGCCTGATTGCTGAGTAAGTGCATATATTCCATTAAATTGGTCAGGAGCTCATAGCAAGTGTAGCATCCAACGTGTGTTACCACATGGTGTATTGAGCGTGCTTAACGGAGATGATGGACTCGGACCGTTGATGACCGCTCATCCGGGCATTGACAAGGTGAGTGCCGTCACTATTGCTAAATATATCCTATTGTTAACCAGTATCTCACCGTGGCTATCCCACTTTGATATTGGCGTAACCCCATCTGAAACACTGCACTGGGTCAAAGATTGCATTTACGGGATCCAGTCAAACGGGCAAGGATATCATGCGGAGCTCCAGTTTCAACATGAAGCGAATCACGCTAGAGCTCGGTGCCTTTTCAACTCTTTAACAACCATGCGTCGGTATTGACTCGAGTGATCAATAGGAGGAAACGATCCGATGATTATCCTTCCGGAGGTGGACCCCAAAATACTTGCACCGTAAGTACTGGGTGTCTCGGTCTCGTGCTTTCGGTTCTCATCGCCTTATGGGTCCTTGCAGGCACATCTTTTGGGGAGCATTTTCAGTAGGTCTTCGCAAATATGCTTAGAGTGCTCTACTCACCATATTCGTCTAGAATAACGGGCAGTTCTGTATTGCAGGTACGCATATTCAGTTCGATTGGGCTGTGACGACTATCACAAGATCTAACAGTTTTATGGTTAGCAAAACGCATATACATACACGAATCTGTCTACGAAAACGTGCGAGATGAGTTAGTTGCTTATGCTCGGGGCGTAGTAGTTGGGGATGGAGCAAAGGAGGGCACACAACTCGGTCCGGTGCAGAATAAGCGACTGTGAGTCACCATTTCGTCATGTCAACGGACTTAGTGAAACGCGCAATCTACTTCCGATTGCACGCTCTTGCTAACTTACAAACAGGTTCGAAAAGCTTTGCGGAATCTTTGAGGACACGAAAGCAAGGGGGTGCAAATTCGCGCTCGGGGGCGAATTTCCTTCTTTTGGTTCGTGTGTTAATTCAACTGTGGGACCATTCCTAACGTTAGCACCACCGCTACAGATCCTTCGCACGGAATGTTTGTGCCAATAGCCATAGCAGACAACCCTCCAGAGGACTCCCGTCTTGTACAAGAAGAACAATTCGGTCCAATTATCCCACTTTTGAAATGGGTGGATGAGACAGACGTCATTAAGCGCGCGAGTGAGCTTTCCCACATACTCTCAGTGAAATGCGGCATTTAACTTATGCTTGCTTTTACTAAGATGCAACCTCTTATGGGTTGGCCGCTTCGGTATGGGGAAACGACATTGCTCGTGCTACACGCATTGCGGATCAAATCGAGGCAGGGAGTAAGTATCATGCTCGTCTACACCCCTTATGTTCGCTTAATTTCAACTTGCTCTTAGACGTCTGGATCAATGAGATTCATAAGTTTGGACCAACCATTCCCGGAGGAGGGCACAAATCTTCGGGAATCGGCGTGGAGAACGGTTTAGTGGGCTTAGCGGGCTGGACGAACTTGCAAACCATCTCAGTGAACCAGGCGGGGATTGCTCCTATGTAGCCGCAGCTGTACGATCTATCGTATCCGTATTGCGCCACGTTGTAATGTCAAGCGTTCAGGTTTCCTACATCGTGCTAGTAGTCAATTCAAGTGAACCCCGCTCGTTCTATTTTCACGCGTCTGTCAGTCTAGTACGGAATGGATAACAGAAATGTAAATCAAGGCGCGCTGCTCCAATGTAAACTGCCGGAAAAATCAGAACGTTTAGAAAGCCACAGGAGGCTCTTGCTGAACCGGGACCCAATTTCAAGTCACTCCGAGAGCTCTCGGCTTTCATCGGCCCAATGGAAAGATCCGGACAATTCCCTTGTCACCAATGGTGGCTATATGCGCACTTTACCTCGCATATATATCCTTGATTCCCTCCATCGATCGACGCCCGCGTTCAGTCTATCAAACCACCTTGGCTAGAGGCGCTCAGACTAACTTGCCACCCTATTCATTTGGCTATACATGGTCTCAGTGTTAACTGCCACGAGTTGAGTTAGATACTCTCGGCCACCTGCCCCCTCGGAGCCGTGCGCGTAGTCTCCGCTGTTCTCTGACACTTCAACGCTGGCGTCCACATGTTATACTGAAAGTGGATTAGCAGTGTATACACCATCTTAACAAGTGAGGTAAACTACTGCTTTAGGATATCAACGGGCGATCTGCCACCCGGCTTTTCAAGGTTAACGGTAGTGAACTTGAGGCAAAATAACTGAGGAACCTTAAGGCATGCCGTGATAGATGATTGACACGGAGACTAAGGAAGGCCACCTATCACGATATCTCGTAAGGACAAAAAGTATAACCTTGTTCTAGATCGGGATAACGTACAGATATACCACAGAACACGACGCGGAAGCGATTCTCCAACAATTTAATATTCCTGCCTTCAGTTTAGCCAATTGACCCGCAATGAGTATTATATACAAGTGATCGCACCAAAAAATGATGTGCGCTCCACTTGGACATCACCGTTAATACCATTAATTGTCCGAGGCCGTAAGATAAACCCCTTTAATATTGGGCCTGGACCTGCAAAATACGTAGCTTTTCGTCGATGACCCTAAAGAAAACGTGCTTCAGTGAGCCCATGGTGATAACTTTCGGGGAACACAGGTTGGACCCTGCTGCACACGTTTAATTAAGTACACGATGGGACGGTGGCCAAAAGACGAGGTGGCGTCACAATGTCCAAGCCACATCTCCGTCCGTGTGTCCAGCTCGGCTAGATATAACAGAAAGGGGGGATACCAGCCAATTTTGTGGTTGTGCCCCAGAAATAAACGAAGGGATGTGGCCGTCCGATCACTCAGCCAGTTGTAAACAATCACGGCAGCTAGCAAAGATCCTGGACCAGCAGACTTCAACGGCTTAAAGCCTTGTGAGAACGCAAATAACCTTTTGGGGTACGGTAAGTTCTCTAAGGCGGGCTGAAAATCCACATGCGGGGTGTGTCCCGTATAGATTCCCCAGACTGCGCGCAATCGCACCATCATGATCGAGAAGATAGTTCGCCTAGAAATAGACAAGCTGGGGTTCACGTAGCTCCAAGTTATTGGACAGTATCTATCGTAGTTCTGAAGCACTCATTTCAGGAGATCAGTCTGCGCGGCCTTGAGCCATGGGTTGTTGCGCTATGCATAGCCGAGCTTATGACCAATAATAGAATACACGGTATCTAGCCTAGCAGGTGTGGCCAATGCTTCTTCTAGTCACTTTACATATGGACACAGGCAAAGCGAGGGCTTCCCGTCTTAGGACCATAGGGGCAAGGCGGTGAGCACAAGGATCGAAGCACCAGACAACGTAGACATTGTATCAGACTTCTGGACAGCAGACTCTACCCCACACGAACCATAAAATAATAAGCACGGTGCCCAGAGCAAGAGGAAGGATCGTACACATGGTGGGGGGCGGGTGTGCATGTGAGGAGCAGGACCTCGTGGACAGATTGTCCAAGTGGCAGTTTACGTTTGTTGACGCGATCGAAAGCCACCTCTTCTTCACCACCACCATAATAAAATAAGCTTTCCAACATTCAGCTGATACCTCCCTTCTACTTCATACACTCCCATAACGACTAAGGCGAGTTTAGATTTGGTTTATTAGATTTCCGCTAACCACGCGTCCATGTACATGAACAGATGTCCGATCGAACTCAAGACGCGTCCACTGAACAGAGCTCCAAGGACGCCGGCTCCCGAGCGGTCATTAAAAATGTGGATATGTCCGAAGAGATGCAGCAAGGCTCGATCGAAATAGCCGTCGCCTCCCTGGAAAAGTTTAACATAGAGAAAGACATTGCTGCACACATCAAGCGCGAGTTTGACAGGCGCTACGGCACTACTTGGCACGTAGTTGTAGGAAAGAATTTTGGGAGCTACGTTACTCACGGTATGTGTTGAGAGAACCATGCTGAGCAGGACTGTTTACCCATCAAGTTTGTACAGAGACGAAGCATTTCATTTATTTTTACATTGGCTCGCTCGCGTTCCTCATCTGGAAGGTTCGTTCCTCGTTTTCCTTTACGCTCGAGTCTAGCTCACGCCTTTGCATTAGTCATAGACGTTCGACGTTTCCTCTGGCGTTTGGTATCGGAACCCCGTTCTGCATGACAGTGCGTCGGCCGACGAGGACAGTCTCCCAACTCTCGCTTTGTTTCGTGTCTTCATATTTGGTGCACTTGTTAGGTTTTTTCATATGCTAATCAGATAGTACCGTGCGTCGCGACCGTGTTCACACTTATCCGACATCATGGGACATTCAAGAGTGGCGTGAGCTGTTCAACAAGTCACAGGTTCTTTTCACGGTTGCTTTCTTTATTCTTGAGATAGTGTACACTGGTGCTGCGTCTAGATATAGGATACCCGTGCCGCGTCGCGTGTAATCCCATTCCTTTCCATGGAAGGACTTTGGATGATTAGAATGGGTAGGGGAAACTCGGGAATAAGTGTTCGCCCGCTGTCCAAACAAGGCATGCATAGGCGTTGTTCTGTTACCCCGCACTCAAGAAGGTTAAGAGCAAGATTCGGATCTCACTTGAATAATATGTATGTAATGTTTAACTAAGACTTTTAAGAATTGTAAGATACAAATATATTTTTTACACTAATTATACAGGGTCTGGTAGTACACGCATCCGCAAACCAAAACTTCGAGGAAACTGCTTAGATACAGAGTTCGGTCACTCCCAATCGACCACCTCCAGAGTCATCCTCGCAACCACGCGCTGACCTCCCTGGGTACTCTCGACGACCTCCAACGAATGTGTCCCTCGGTGCACCTTCAAGGGGACACCCCAGAGCTCGACGTCCCGCTTGTCCAAGTTGATCCAGGCGGGCACAGGTTTTCCATTTTGCTGACGAACGACAAGATCTGCTCCTCTGACTGGAATCGTCTCGAACTTCACCGAGATCGCGAAGGGTGCCCCAACAGGTAGCCTCGTCTGTTGTTGGCGACCGGGAACTTGTTGGGGAACGACGTCTTTGGTCTTGACCAGCGACTTTACTGAAACCGAATGAGCTCCGGACGACCCGAAACTACCAGTAGGTGTCGCTTGCGAGCCCCCAGCTCCAATTTGTGGTGTAGGCGCCTTCCCAACCGAAGGAGTCATGTAGAACACTGCAGACTCCCCATCATCGCCCTCGCCAAGACTTGGGACGTAGTGGATCCCCAAAGACAGACGCTGGTCCTCGTGGCACTCCTGAGGGCTAGCGCTAGCTTTCCTTCCATTCAGGGAGCCTCCAACGACAACCTTTTGAGATACATTTCGAACCGTGCTAGCGCCTCCGTTGGCTAAAGCTTGCACGCGTCTTTCGCTGTTCAGCTGCACAAGTCGAGGCTTGCGAACGCCGGTGATACTCACGCTGCCCGGAGAAGAGGCTTCGCTCCGACGCTTGCTCAAGGCAGTCGATGCTGTCGAATCCATCGAGGAGCGGACCATGTCGCGATCGACCGAAGTAGTACTGACAGTATTTGGTAGCGCTTGACGGGCAGCGGTGGAAATAACCGTAACCTCTCCGAGGTCCACGTCAATGGTTCCAGAGGATCCAGAAGAAGTAAGAGAATGGGCGTGGTTAGCTCCGCGTAGCTGCTCAGGTGCCACCTGCTGAACCAATGCTGGTCAGTCCGTGCGCAAACTTCCGGAGTGGAGGGCGTAATTGTACGTACTGTTCTCTGGTGCCGTGGGGGCAAGAAATCTGACCTCCGACGTGGAATACTAGTAAGAGAGCTGCCGTCGGAATCACTTAGGACCTGGCTACTGCGGTCGGCCAGCACCTGCGCCGGGCTCTCGAGAGATGAAGGTTCGTCTCGTACCGTAGACCCGGCCCTAGGCCATCCAAAGCTCAAAACGCTATCAACTACCCCAAGGCTTCCAGCTCCACGTTTTTCGTCATGTTGTCCGGGGTTCTCGCCGCTGTCCGAGCGCGATTTACTCTCCATTCCGGCGATCGGCATGTGGACCAACGTGTCTTTGTCGATCGGGGTAGGTTGCGAAATCTGAGATCGACGGATTTTGCCAGACTGTGATCCCAAACCTTGATCCCGCAACTTCCGTTTAGAGGCCGTCAGCAGGTTCTGAAAAAAATGGACTTTCTTTATTGTCGTCGTCTTGGGACTAGCATCTAGGTTGGCTGGCTTGGTGGGAACGAGAGTAGAGGGGGGCAATTTGTCTGCACCCTCGGAGGATCCTTCAGTCGTGGCGCTCGTCCGGCTCAATCCAACACTTCGTAGCATCTTCTCCGACAACACGAAGGGACGAACGTCAGGGGATACAATGTCTCGGCCTTTCCACTGACTTGACTTTTCGTCGTCCTCTTGTGGTTCACGTGCCCCACAGTAGCACCGGCAGATCGCGAGCAGACAGCAAAGAAGAATGGCGCCTCCAATAATACTGAACGTGGCAATGAGCGCCGTTTTCGCTTGCCCGCTCACATTGGGTCCATGCTGGTGACCCCAAACGCTTGGCCCAGAAGTCACGTTTGGAGTAATAGATAAGAAAAGGGACGACGTTGAAACGGCGTGGGTTTCCAGATCGGTCGCGTAAAACGTTACGTTTACTTCATCGTACGTGGTAGATCGCGGAACGAAGCCGTTCAACGTATTGTTGAGAGAGTCATAGCTGAGCCACGATGACGCCGCGCGAGGAACATACTCTGGAACAATGGATGCCTGGACAGAGCGAGCATGCGAGAAATAACCTCGGATCGACGTAGACACGAATGTACCGCGAGTCACTACTAGGGGTAGTATGGGCGCCGTCGTGAAGTGTGAGGGGAAAACAGCCACCGCAATGTTGGTCGCTACTGTGTCGTTGTAGTCGGATGTAATAGAGACCGGTAATACAAGGGGGGGTTGACCAATCAATGATACCGGGGGTACGCCAGAAAGAACCCTAGTTGTATTATCGAACGTAGCCCAAGGAACAGAAGAGACATCCACCTCCACCTCGGAGACATTCGCGGCAACCACCTGAACCCCGTCGATCATAAGCCCTCCAAACGTCTGGATCGAATGCGTAAATGGGGTACCCCCAGTCACGTTTACGGTCTCCAGCCCGCTGGTACCGTCGATTCCAAGAAGATGTGTCCGCGGCCCGACAACAAGATCGAATTGCTCCTGGATGGCTCCAAACCCCCAAGTATCACTTCCATAGAGAACGATCGAGAGAGAGGCTGCGCGATTTTCTGGTGGGGCTACGCCATCGAAAGTCAGGGTCCGGTTGTTGAAGACAACCCAATCTGGCAGTGATAGCCCATTAGCCAAAGTAGCATCGTAGAAGATGTTGCGTTCATCGGGGGTTGTAAAAGTTAAACCGTCAAAGCCGATGCTAAAAGACCATTTCGGCGGAACCCGAACCCCTACATTAGGGGCTGGGAATATAAAGCCCGATGATATCGACGGATTACCTGGGACCAGTTGAGATGCAAGAGGCATACTGACGATAGGCGACGGCAGTTCAGATACGCGAAGAAGAAAATAATCGTTTTGTCCCTGATCGTTGCGAACACGCACAGTGGTGACTCCTACATCCTCGGCAGCGGGGGTGCCCCTGAACGTGCTTGTAGCATTGTCGTAAACGAGCCAGTCAGGAGAGGATCTGAGTAGAATACCAGTTTTCTCCGAACTATCGAAAGTAAGCGGTGATATGGTCCAGGAGTAAGGTTGATCGACGCGAGCAATGAGGGGATGCTGTTTCGACAGGGGAAATGCTGCATGGACGATCGCCGGCAAGAGCACTGCCAACGCTCTCGTGCTTCGCATGGCCGCTCCAAAAACCAACCAGTCTAATTCAATCTCCAAGACAAAGAAAGGGTAAAGTGTGGCAAACGAGCGTGGGTTGCAACGAAATGAGCTGCGGAGATGATTGCTCGGTGATTTACTCTGCTACTCAGCAAGTTGCCAACTTACAATTAGGTTTATGTTACAATAAAGCTAGTAAAATAATTAATTGTCGATCCGAAGGAGTGTGGGTGGTAAAGCACAGGCACGAATAGGGGCACAGAGAAGATTCAGGCGCCTCAGCGCTTAATATATATATGTTACGTAAGGCTAACGAAGCGCTAACGTCGACCAATCAATGTATGATATGTAAAATATAGAACAGGCATAAAACAACTAAAAACCATATAATCTCACGGAGCTTCTGCCTGAGACTCTCCAGTATATAGGTGGCGCGATTAAGTACAAATGAACACAAAAACCAGCCAAAGTTCCCAGACAAACACCGGGTCTAATACTGGGTGACCTTCTGGAAAGCTTAGCCAGACATTTGGATACCATGTGAGGCCGAGTTTTGAATAAGAACCGCATAAATTACCACTAGACCATCACCGTCGAGGCGCATTCGAAACACATGCCATAATTTGACATACGGGGTTATATGCGCGGGTGCCATTATTCGGGTCTGACTCAATAGCAGCAGAATTGACCGGGATTGGGATCAGACCGTGTTGTTTGAGCCGGACTGAACTTAGTGTTTGAAGTTGCGGACACCGTCAAGGCAATAATCTTCGGCTTTGTGAAGAAGTTTGAACTAGTATGAGGTTGGCCAACCCGATATCCCTTCATCGTCAAAAGCAGAAATTCACCTGCTTCACTCGGTGTCTGATAACGCAGACAGATTGCCTCTTATTAGAATCACCAAGATGATTAACAACACTCATGGCGATTAACCCTAAACATGAGGCATAAGAAGGCATGATATTTATCTTTTCATCTGTGTGCGCACATGCCCCAAATGGGCATCACATGTGGCTATTCCACAATTACTCGGGCCCATTGAGTCTTAAAGCGCCACTTTCATATTTCCTCAAACGGCCGCAGATAAAATAGTCGCTTACGGGCAATACATGGTTAAGCCGCAAAATCGTTCTCGTTCGATTTATCCATAACCAATATATCAACAAGACGCCGGTGTCGGAGTTATAATTACTCGGGGGACTCAATTAACGGAGGGTGAGCCCCAGCCACATGCACGGCGGTCGGTACAAGACAATATCGGGCTAAGCATGAATGGCCTAGGGAGCGGAACCGACTTTTCTTTTTGGCTAGTTGCTCATTATTTTATTTGCTTTTACCCCGGCGAAGAAAGCCCAAACAACCCCCTAATGTGTGGTAGCCGTGTTGGAAGGTATTTAATGGGCTGATTTCGAGTGGTAGACACCCAGCTCCAGCTCCACCTCTCGAGCTCATCCCCCCTTTACTTCTATTATTTTATAATGTCGATGAAGACCGGAACTATCAAATGGTTTAATGAGTGTAAGTGGAATCATTGGGGGGGAGGGCTGAAGCAACACCTACTTATCTCACCCGCATCGTTTCAGCTAAGGGCTTCGGGTTTATCCAGCAAGATGACGGTGGCAAGGACGTGTTCGTCCACTACAAATCCATCCAGGGCGAGGGCCACAAGTCACTCTATGAGGGTGATGCTGTCGAGTTTGAAATCCAAGAGACCACTCAGGGGTATTCCGCTATCAACGTTGTGAAGAAGTGATCACGCAGTCGACCTGGTGAGTAGCTGCCAGAATAGCAACCTGGCGCCTAAATAATTGACATAATATTACATTTAACAGTCATATCACTTAGAACATTTGCTACGAACCAAGGCTCTCGTACTGGCTGTGAAGTCTGCATATATTTATAGTGCTCTTTTGGCATTTGAATCACCACGCAAGGATCTGACGGGATGGGGCCTCATTCTCTCAGTGATGGGCGTTGTTTCAGACAATGAGTGCTGTCTCGTATGTAATATTGCTCCACCGGCTGTAGCTTTAATATATTCTCGTGCCTCCCGATGAATCGCACAATATCGAGCAAGCGATTAACCTTCACTACTAGTACAGTTAAGTTCTAGTTTGCTTGTTGTCGGAGTGCGAATTCGTTATCCCGCATCGCACCTGTGTGACTCATACGGCATGGGCCGATTTACATCCAGATTCACTGAAACAATCGACGATATTGACTTGATATAGTAACTTCTGCACAACCCCGGATAACGCAGTGCTCGGGTGTTCCAACCAACGGGTGACACATGATCGAAAATGCGAGCCAAATCACCCAGCTGTTAGCAAACCTTGCTTGCGCAACAGGTCAAAAATGCCAAAAGGGCTCAGGTGCACCGTCGTGACGGTACGCGCCGCCATAAACAAGCTTGCACAGATTAAGTCACCTTCTCAATCGGAGAACCCACATTCAAGCTTAAGCACTGACGTGCACGTGACTTGCCATACTCCAGGGCGGAGTGACGATGAATAGGGGCAAAACAAACGTATCCTCAAACTTAGATAGAGGTGCTCAGCTCAACACGTCCGCATAAAATTCTCTATATTATCTGTGGAGACTGTGGTGCTATATCGTTGCATGTTACTCGTCTTCCCAGCTAGCAGGAACATTATCTCTCGTAGTGTCCGGATTTGCTCTCGTAACGGTCCGCGAGCCCAATCCTGTAGAAAAGGCTGGTGCCGTGCCCCTCGCAGTGGATGTTACACTTGATCGCGTCCAGGGCGTAGCGCCTGACCCTGATGGTAGACTCCCCGACGTCGGATTTCCTGTTCCCAGAACTAGGTTGCTTGATGCGTTACTCGGGTTCGGTGAGGGGCTAGCGCTCGTACTCCTCCATGCGCCGGCGGTGCCACCCGACTTAGCAGCCGAGGCAGGCTTGCGCAGGTCCCCCAGACTCCCGAGACGAGATGGCGTTTGTGCACTAGCCTGGGAGAGAGTTGGGGTCGGGACGCGCGAGTCAGGTCGGCGGATAAGTTGCACGCTGAAATCATGAACTATTAGCATATATGAGCTTGTCATTGCCGAGTAACGTACCTCCGACGCGGTTCTTCGTCCACCAGCTGTGTATTTACGCGGTACACCTCTGCTACCTCGACCACAAACTTCCGTCGCACTTCTGGCATGTGCGGTAATACGTGCGCCTTCTTATCTGACCCGACGAAGCTACATGGGCGGATTGGTAAGCCGCCCTTTGCATTCCACTGGCACATAGGAATAGCTTAGACTGCACTCACTCGGCCAGGGCCTTCTCGACGTTCTTTACAAAAGGCTGGTTTGCGGTGACCCGACAGAACGAGATAAGATCCGGATTCCATGTCACAGCATTGATGTTACCGGCGCGGGCGGATTCCGAGATGCCGAGAGCGTCGGCGAGTCGTGCATTGCGCTTTGCGACGAAGCACGCGTCCTGGCACTTGAGGACGCGAGATGCACCGCACGGTGCAGGTTGTGTAAT
>JANWGL010007164.1:0-16505 GCA_025200755.1 Ceratobasidium sp. C01 | reverse complement strand
AGGCTGCTGTAGGATAGGTGCGTCAGCAAAAAGTGCAGATGTTATTTAACTTTCAGTATTAATTTAGTAGGATTTAGCGCGATTTGGCAGGATTTCATCACCTAAACGGGGATTTGCCGGATTACATTGGATTCACTGAATTTTAGTTTACTCAACACTCCCGGTTTTTATGTCAGGTAATAAACACCCAGCCTAGGGGCAAAAAAAAAAGACTTCAAGGAAGGCACAAAAGGTTGAGCGAAGCATGATATATTGTAACATATCTGTACGGACTACATAATAGTGACTAACAACAATCAAACAGGGCAACAGAAGATTACGCGTGGGGATATGTTGGGTGTCGACGGCTCACACATGCACGATAAACACATGACACACGAGCCATCGATTCCGTTGAACCTGGGCGACACAGGGCAAACGGGCGAGTCGTCGAGTCTCGATAACGTGGGCGGGTAACAGCTAGGCAGGGCGCGTGGGCGTGGCCGAGGTGGTCGGGTCTTGACCGCATATGTGGCAAGCGGGTTGTGTTGCCGGGTTCGGGAGTCACAGTTTCAGGGGGCGAGCCCGGCTGTGCTAACAAGCCGCAAGGGGGGAAGAGGGGGCTGGGAGCGAGCGCTGACTGAGAGAGACGAGGTTTGGGGGATGGGCGCGAGAGACGGGGAGCGCGGGTAAGCAGACACAGGACCGGCCATGCCGGAATCGGGGTTGGTTCCCGGCTGTGGGCGCCCGGCTACACGGGGCTCGAGCGAGCGAGCGCCGCAGATGTATATACATGCTGGGCTTGGTGACAACAGCATAGGCTGTGGGCAAGGAAATTTTTGATAAAGGTGGTGCTAGAGCGCCGTTGTAATGGGGGCGTGTGGAGCTCGGTGGTAGGGGATGGGAAGAGCAGCGGCTCCGTGATTTCCTTCTTGGGATTTGCCATTGCGAATTTGGCGGCGGCCACCTCCCGGGGCTTCCTCAGATCTAAGTCAAAAGCTGAATATGGTTGTGAGAACAATTATACGCCCACATCACTTCAATACATACCTGGGAGACCTCATGCGTGCGATTGCTACCCTGCTCGATGTGGGGATTATGGTCTAAAACGTCTAGAGGGAGGGAGTAAATTAGGGATATTATATTAGATATCTCGAGACCTACTATTGTCTTCGAGAACGTGGGCTAACGTTAGATGCTGGTTATAATCGATGATATTGTAACTTACCTCGTTCCTCCATCCACGCCAGCCAGTGTGGTTGTCAGGACCTGCGTGTGTTGGGTATTGAATCGCGAATCGACACCACAATCGCCTAGCAGGCGAACTTGCGTGGCGCCACCAATTTCTTCCAGATCATGTTCCACGTTCCGTTTTGGACGCGCTATCAATGGGATTGTTAGAGTTTCACGGTTTAACCGACGTGTGTAGGCGCACCAGTGTCTGCCCGCCGCTAAACTCAATCTTGGGGGGAGGTATGATGCAAGCGCCAACTCAAGTAAGCGGTCGGGAGTCGACGTTTAAATTCGATGCCTTCGGTGTTCCCTTCTCCCCGCCACTGGTACTCGTTCGAATGCACGTTGGATCGCCTTGATGGCCACGAATACAAGAACTACATAAAACGCGTCCCAGGACTTGAGGAAACACTTTCGAACAGGTTTGAACGTTAGCACAGCCAACATCTAAACGCAACACGAGGCAGACTAACAAGGAATTTGAAGAACCCGATCATCCTGACAACGGCTAGAACGTGGGCGATCGTGGCCGTCACTGCACCGAACTTGGTACAGCACGGGTTGAGGATGAGACCGAGAGTGAACGAGAGCAAGAACAACACGAGTAACACCGCCGCGTTCCGCACGATAGGGCCGAGTGCGACGATCGCAATACGGATGGGAGGGCCAGGCGGGTAGGTGCCATCCACCTTTGGGAACGACTTGGCGGACAGGTACGCGTTGGTCCATAGAGGTGGGCCAGATGATCTCGCTGAGCAACACCGCACGCCATCCTGCTTGGGGGGTATCTCCAGGAAGCTTCTCAGACGGATGACCCAGGCACTTCTGCTCGTATCCAGTGATCTGTGTGCGCGACAAACGACAGTATCCGATCCACGAGTTCGCGTGCGAGCGCGAGTTGCCACGCGACATCCAGCGCAAGAACTCGCAGTAATCGATGATGGAATCCGAGTATGAGAATTGATGCGGGTTGAAGACGAACGGCGCGATGACGAGACGTGACCGAAATCCAGAAGTAGATCAAGTGCGGAATCTGGAGAGTCATCGTCGCATAAAGGAACATGGTCAACGTGCGCATGCCGAGGTAGATGCACAGGATGCTGAATGAGATACGCGACGTCGCAAAGCCACGACCGGTAGCAATGTAACGAGCACCACCGAAGCACATGTTCGTGATAATCGAGTTCGTCTGAATCTGTGTCGAGAACACTTCGAAGATAGGCGAGAACGGCAAGAAGTGCTTGCCGAGACGGATGAGCGCACGACCAGTTCCGCGTTCAGTCAATTCTGCAAAATAAATGTGAGTTGATGATCGACATTAAACTAAAAGAACGAACGTACCCTTCAAGTAAACGGAAAGAAAGCAATGGCGAACACAAGGAAGATACTGATGATGCAACGCTTGATCCAGCCGAACACAGGGTAGAGGTTATAGCATCCCGCCTGACCAGGGGTCGGTTGGCTTCCCTCATACTGGCAGGTCGTGAGCTTCTCGTTGAGAGTACCGAGGAACACCACTAATTCGTCCAAAGGTCAGTATCACTCAAACAAAAATATTGCGTCGAACTCACAGCACAGAATGAACACTTGCACCGACAGGATGACGAGAATGTTGTTGATGTGGAACCCAGGATGGCCGTAGAAGGTCGAGCAGCGGTCGATTGGGAGTTGCGTGCCAAGGAGGTAGTGCTCGCCACTCAGCATCTGCTCCACCATTCCGTTACCCAGCTTGGTCTGAAAGTTCAACACAGCCCCGAACCCGAGATTACGACCCTTTCCGCATTGGAAGTACTCGGTATGCTTGATACGCCTACCACGTGCGAACGCGTTCATGCCGGCAAATATATCCTCGTTCGGATGTAGACCCTTTTGCGCCTTGCTCACTCCGCCATGGGTGTTCATAAATGTCGTGTCGAGGAAATCGGGATAGCCGTAATGAAGCTTTCCGCAAATCCAAGCGAGAGAGCGGACAGCAAGAGTACCGAATGGCTGTTCCTTGCCAGCAGCCACATCACCGAGGATACCGGTGTTCTCCGAGAAGATGTACCCGCGCGCGCCGAAGATCGCAACTGGCACCTGCTGGAACTCCTGGTGTCTCCACTGGGCCTACGGGCTCTGGTTCGACGACCGATACTGCTCGAACTCGCCTGAAAAGGTCCTTCCATGGCTTCCAGATCGACAGACCGGGGGAGAACGAGCGCGCGAGGAGTGTGCAGAGTACGGCGGTTGCTGGTATTCGGCTGAGTTTGGTGGTTGAGTGGGTTTTGCACGTGATCGATGACGAGCATTGGCTGTTTTGACTCGGTGCCTTCGCCTGTCGGATGAGTTGTGGAGGGCGGGGTGAATTCGAGTATTCAAAACTAGTGAATAAAATAGAGGTATCAGTTGGGTGCCGTAACACAGCGTGAACATGAGATTAAATAATACTTACATGGTGCACAGCTGCGCATATGCTGTGCGATCGAAAAAAAAGACACAGTGTCCCACATAAGCAACGGTGAGAGTTCGAAGACCATTTGGTCTGGTCACGGGAGCGCCTTGTCAAGACGCGGTGATAGTTCTATGGACCAAGAAGCGAACGTCGAAGATGGCAAGGAACAGGGCAGAGTTAGTTACTGCACGCGTTTAATTGTTTGGCGTATCAACGACATACCGGCGATATACATTACTAACCGTGTGTAGCCTTGCGAACGTGCTTGGACATCGACACGTGGGTGCGTATTTGAGACATAAGAGCCTAAACGAGCGGTTCAGTTAAGTTGTCTTGGGAGAACCAGTTATGTCACTTACCATTGTAACTAATTCGGGGTTTGTTGATGGTGCCGCCAGTATTGAATGAGCTGGAAAGTATAGAAATTGTAGTAGTGATTGAAGAAAAATCGTCGGCTCTCGGTAAGCAAGTCGACGTGGCCGTTTAGGCGAATGTCGGGGTCGATGCGTCGAAACCGAGGGGCGAGGTGACATGCCAGGGCAACGTCGGCCATCGGGATAACGAGGCAGCGGCGCTCGGCACCATCTCGAGCGTGGGAGGTGGTATGCAGGAGGTGAGAAGGCCGAGAATTCGCGTCAAATGGTGTGAACAATTCGAGATAAACTAGTTCGCCGTCGTAGAGGTAATGGAGGCGCTCGGGAAGACGAAAAACGGCCCGGACACGGCCAGCACGATATCCTAGTTGAATATACGGTTTGCTCTCGATTAGGCGTGTTATAAAGAGTGCAGGTGAATGAGAAAACTTACGATGAATGCCGAACGCGCGGCTGTTGTGCAGGTAGAGGACGGTATCAAAAACGCCCGGGCGTTCAAGTCGTCCATGAGTGTTGTAGACCGGAGGCCGTGCGCGGATTATGTCGCGGTGGATAGGTTCGTCTGGAGCAAACGAGAGCGGGAGGTGGTGAAGAGTAAGTTTACGCCACGAGTCGAACGTATCAGAGGGGACGAAGTAGTAACGGCCTCGCGCGCGGGCATAGGGTTGAAGAAACTTCCGGAGTGCCGGTTGAAGTGACTTCGCGCCGTAGTCATCCTCGAGTTGCTGCAACGTGACTCGCCGGGGCCGAACGGCGATTGCAAATTGCGGCTGCGGATACGCAATCGTATCTGCATCCGGCGTGTACATGCCACTGAGCCCCTCCTCGTCGGCCCCGATGTCCCCGTCGCCTTCGTCGCCGTCGCCGTCGTCATCTCCGTTGTCCACATCCTCCCATAATGATTCATCCTCCTCGCCTCGCGCTTGTCCGTCCGGCCCCACGTATGCGCCCTCGTCGTCATCGATGTATATCGCAGTTGTAGCCGCCCGGCGTTGGCGCTCCTGCTCCCCGTGGAATTCGTCGAGGTGAGCCCGATGGATACGCAACACCTCCAAACGCTGACAGTACTTGATTATTTGGGGAATCGCGTCTCGTTTGTTGGACGCAGCCCAACCCCACTTGACGAATACGATATGTAGATATTCGGGCGCCTCGGTATTGTACCCGTCCGGTGTCCCCAGCTCGCGAATGGAGTCCACATAGTGCGACACCATATGCCACTTAGGTATTCGATCTAGTCTTCCGAGTCCTTGATAAATGTGTGACCTAACCAAAACTCGTTTGAGTAGGTGCAGGCGTGCGTGTGCATCGCGCATGTCTCGTAGTTCGGCGTCTGTGAGCCTTGCCGCGTGCGCGAGGTACGAGAAGTCGAGCAACGAACGGATTAAGGCTGCCAAGTCTTCGCGGATCGCACGATGTTCGACCAACAGAGGTAAGAATACCTTTTCCATCTCTTTCGTCTCCCGACCCGTCCATTGCTGCACGTGGCTAATCCCTCGTTTGAAGTGTCGCAAGCCTTGCGCCCGAGTCATAGCCATGAAGCGCTGGTCGACCGCTCGCTTCCCAATTTTTCGTTGGATCCACTTCATTGCGTGTCCCTTGAATAGGCCCTTGTGGAGTTGATGTAACAGGTCTGGGGTGACGCACCCAGAGAACTCGACACCAGGTAAGTTCGCCCACCACGGCCACCACGGTTTGAGACCAAGTTGCTTAAGCGCCGCGTTTCGCCCAGTCCGTTGATAGCGATCGATCGCCTCGAGCGTGCTCACACGCGTCCTGTGCATTGCTGTCCGCTCGTCCCCACGCCCGTGCCGCATCTTGAGACATATAGGACACCCGCTCCGAATCGTACACGCCATGTCATTCTGCTCGGGCCAATCGCCGATGAACGCGGCCAAGAGCGGATAGACTCGACGAAGATAGCCGTCCGCACACCACATATTGACGCCGTTGCGCCCCGCGGTCTCGAGTGGTTCCGTGATTGATCGCATCGCGCGGTGCACAAGCTCCCCCTTCAGCTTCGTCCGCAACACCTTGCTCGTAACGTCCTTGAACTCGTCGATAGGTAAGTAACCAATTATAGACGTTGCGTGTTTCGAAGCTTTCCTGCGCACGCTCTTACAGATGTTTCCAATCGTCAGGTACACAGGATACGCCGATTGGTTCCCCGACAACTTGGTCATGGTCGTCTTGTCCGACGCAATGATAACCGGTACTATTGTGCCGTGGGTGTCACGCAAGAAAAACTACGTGCTTGGTAAGCACTCTTCCTCTAGGTATATCCAAGTGACACACCTGACGACGCCACCACCAGTTCCCAGACCACATCTCGCCATACACGCGTTCTTTCATTGCGGGTGACGTATACTGCCGTTCTGGCGCATACCGCATCACGTCCTTGAAGTTCGGGTTGCCGATTAGGTCACGGATGACGTCGATGACCGAACGCTTGTATACGATATGAACTCGCTCGTGCTCCCCCTCGCCAGCAATCAGCTCCTGTGCGGTCCACTCGGGGCCGTGTGGGAGCTTGTCAATGTCGATTAGCATCGCTCGATTATCCTTCCATGGGGTCTTCCCTTTGAACTATATTTCAGTAAGTGGCACGACCTACGTGCTTTGATCTTATGTAAAACTTACAAATGAACTTTGCAGAAATCGGTCTCGCGCACTCGCCGTGAGACCCGTCGTCATCATCAGTTCAGCGCCCTCCATGTTGGTAACATCCGCAAGGCTCCCACACCCCTCCAGATATGTCTTGAGGTCTAGTGGGTGAGTTCGACGCTGTGAAATCGGTTGGCCGGCTGTACTGATCGGGAACTTTTGAATGAAAGGCTTGTGACATGTCCGGCCGTTGTCGTGCCAGCGCTGAGGGTCATTGTAACGGCCCTCGTTCTCGTTGGTAGCGCCCGTTGATGGCCCTCCCTGAGTATTCGCTGGGTGTGGCCGAGACGACGGACCAGCTATCTTGTACTCCCGCTCTCGCTGTATGTGTCGTTGCTCGACGATCGCTTTCATTCGTCTCGCTCGGCAGGCCGGTTTCATCATGATGTGGCGGTCACGGTCGGAACTGGCTGTGAAGGGATGCTCGCAGTACGGACAGGAGAATGTCTCGGTGTAAGCACTTGTGTCCTCGTTCAAGTGAAACTGGCCGTTGACCATCATGAAGATCCGGCGTGCGGTGCGTGCGACATTGGATGCGCGCGGCATTCCAGGAGGAGTAGTCAAGTAAGAGAAGGTGGGTTTTTCGAGTTGAAGGTGATGGTTTGACTGATAATTTTCTCTACGTAGCCCCCTCCTTCAGCCCATACTTGCCGTCTCCCAACAGCGATGCTGCTGTTACGTCCTTGGGTTGACTTTTGCCAATAAACCCTCAGCAACGCACCCATCCTCGTCACACGACACCCGGTGCTGCCGTTTCTCCTGTACGCTGGTGTGTACATCTTTCCTTTTTCTAGTATTTGCGCAATTTTGCTCCCTTTTTTTCATGCCTCATGTATGATTCGAGTCTGGACTTTTGTTTCTTTCTCATTCAATTCCCAGCTCGTGTGCGCCAGCACGGAATGTATGCGCCCACTTTGGCATGATTGTTTCCTCTCCTCCGTTCTCCTCCGACCGCTAGGTGTATCATGTGCTCGCTCGCAAGGCAGCCATGTGTTGGCCGCAGTCCTAATTTCATTCCCAATTTCATTCCTATACGCCTTTTTTCGCACTCCGGCTACATATACTCATGTTCCGTGGGCATTGTTCTTCATCTCATCTTCACTTCGCAGATTTTCTCTTGTATGCCTAAACCAACTGTTCTTGTCCCCGCATCGAGCCCATTACCTATCCGTGAATCACAACCTCAACCCGTCACGCCAAAAGTAGGTTTTCTCTGTTATAGTCGTTTTTGTTTCCCCCTCACTAACTCTTGTTAGGGTGCGGTCCCCGGTCGCGCACTCTTTGACACCCCACCGCCACAAAATCAGCCGCCCGAGCTCGAGCCCTCCCAGCGTTCACGAGTCCCTTCAGACCGGAAGCGCCAACAACGTACGTAACTACTAGGTATTACCAACACTACTACTAACGCTTCAAGCAGTTGAATCTGAAGGCAAACTCCCCACGTCTGGCCCACCCTCCGCTAACCGCAGCCAACCCAAGTCTGCACTTCGTTCGCGCAAATCTCGGAAGAAGAAGCAAGCCACGGTACACTCTGCTTCGTCAGATGCTGAGGTCACAGCCACTGGGACTGGGCAAGCGCGCAACCAAGGCACGACGGGTGAACAACTTGTTTTGCCTTACCGTTCTTTTTGTTTATTTTATTCTATTTCAGGAGGCTCTTCGAACCCAGGACCCGCAGGTCACAGTCCAGCAATGGCAGAAGCAACTGCTCCCGTTACCCTCCCAGCCGACACCGCTGCCAGCCTTGGAGAATTGCTCGGCATTGACATCACCTCCGCATCATCAAAGGCGATCCAAGATACCGTTCGTTCCCTCACGGGTGCGAGCTCGTTACAAATGGCGTCTTCGCACCGCTACTCTCAGGTCAGGCAACAGTACTGTTGCGTTTTTCGAGTTGCTTATTAAGTCCTATTAGATCCGAGGTGAATCCCCCTCGCCGTTACCCACAATGAAGAAGACAGGCGGTTACCATCGTAAGCGGAAAGTGGAAAGTGGTAAGTACACTATTCTTAGTTCAAATGATAGAACTAACGTCAACTGCAATCAGCAGAGGACGTGAAGCGTAAAGACCTTGATCAAGACACTGGCGCTCTGAAACGCCCTCGTACGGAGTCCAACGACGTGTCTAGAGCTGGAGCTATTGGAGAAGCTGCTGAGGTGCATACACCCACTCGCGACGACGACTCTCCCCTCCCAGAGCCTGTCTTTCTCACAAGTTACTTCGAGAAACCCATTTCTGCATCGTCCACTCAGCGAGCAGTTGTCAATGCGTTTGCGTCACAGAAACCCACTCGGCCCATCCACTCCATGCAGGAGGCTTTGGCCACCGCTCGTGGCCTTGCTGTGACCCCGGTACCTGAGCCGCGTCGCATGAAGCCCCTATCCCACACCTTGCCGGCCACGTCCCAGTCCAACCCGAAGCCACATCCCCAGCCACATGCTCCCGCTCCCAATCCACGCCAGCCCGGGGTGCTAACCCGCCGTCATCCACCTCTCAAGAAGCACCCAAACCCCGACACTGCGACCGAGTCTGAGAGTGAATCCGAGCCTTCGAGGCCACCTACCAAGTCCCACCTTTCTCGGGACAACCGAGCTGCACAACTCAACTCGCGTCAGCGACCAGACTCGACTACCACTCGCCAAAACAACCATGCCGGTCCATCTAATCGCGCTCAACCTCCAATGGATGAGTCAGCTGACGTAGCTGAACTCGCTCGTGGTCTCC
This sequence comes from Ceratobasidium sp. C01, assembly GCA_025200755.1. Taxonomy (NCBI): domain Eukaryota; kingdom Fungi; phylum Basidiomycota; class Agaricomycetes; order Cantharellales; family Ceratobasidiaceae; genus Ceratobasidium; species Ceratobasidium sp. C01. The sequence continues at coordinate 7,099 of JANWGL010007164.1, read as the reverse complement.
GAAAGGTCATGTCAGGTGGAAGCGAGGAGGCCGTTCTTGCGTGGGTGGTGCACTTGATGGAAAAACGGCCACGCCGCGCCGATCCCCAACCTTCCCAATCTCGTACCAAGCCCAACACTCGCTCCGAACTCCATTCCCGTTTCAACGCCGCAGCCCGAGCTCGCACTTCAAAAGAGGTTCGCCGACATGCACCATACCGTCGAGTCCAAGATGTACCAGCCACTCCAACCCCTGAACCTGCCTCCGACGAACTGCCTGAGCCAGAGGAACTCATTACCGCAATTGCTGCAGCGGGTGCAGGTGCCGAGCCAGTAAGTACAATTATCCGCGCTCTATTGACCGCGTAATTCACGATTTATTTACCAGCCAGTTGCCAAGGAGAAATGGGGGCTGGGCAAATACCCCGGCGTCCGCAAGAAGGTGGCCTCTAAGGCAATCATCGACGTAATTGCTAAAGCGTCGGCAAAGGGCGTTTACCAGGATCAAGACACCTACCGTAGCTGGGCTATCAACGCGTACCGACGTGCCTGGAAAAGGTATGCAGCTAATGTGGCATACGAAATTCCTCCCGACGATCTGATTAAGACTGTGAGTTCTATGAAGCGTGTATGATCTTACGGCTAATTTTTTGATAGATTTCTCTACGTGTGTCCTGGCTTCGAACGACTGTCAAGGACCGTATCCGACATATTGTTGAACTCAAGCTCGGTTTCCAAAACCCCGGTTCAAGTGAAAGGAAGAAAGCCCGCAATCGAACCCGCTTCGCCGAGCTCCATCCGAATACGTTCCACTGCCGAGTACTTCCCTTTCATTATATCTGTTTGAGCTGTACTAATTAATGTTATCAGGAATACAAGACTGACACCGACCAATACGAGAGTCCTGCTTTCCTTCGTGCCTTGTACGCTGCATTCTTCTGGACCCACGACACTTTCGCCATCAGATACCATGAACGATTTGAGTTGATGCCTCTACCTGCAGTTGCCTTCGTGCTGACCATGGTGAGTCTGGTTGTGTGTGTCTTATACCTCACTCAAATGTTTTCGATAGATGCAAGAGTGCATTGAAGAATGGCAAACTGGGCGCTTTCACGCACGTGACCTCCATTCCGCAAAGCAGAGACCGATCTTTGACGCACACTTGACGGGACTATACCAGTACCAAAGTGTTGCTCCCACCCGTATGCACGAGTTTCAGATGGCTTGGTTCCGGGCTGGACTGTAAGTATTGCTACTATGTTGCCTTCTTTAGTTGCTTATCATATCTAGTGAGAGTGCCGGGGTCACAATTGTTGAAGAGCCTAACGCCGATGATAGCCATTACTGTCAGGCGATTACTCGCGCCGCGAATGTCCGGCCTGACACCCCGATCCAAGACCGAGTCCGTCCTGGTGGTCCTGACTCTGATGATGAGCCCGTGCCTGATGCTAGGGGTATGACTGGCCCGGAGTATGATCAAAATGGGCGTTTGACGGCAAGAGCTAAAGGCAAGTCACGTGCTGCACTTGACGAGGATAGTTCCTCGGAAGAGGAGTACTGATTTGGTGTAATGTGATTCTCGGATTTTTGAACCTCGAATGTTGGTTCTCACTTGGCCTGTTCTCTAATCTTCTCTCTTAACCCCGATGTCTCTGTTCTTGTGTTTCTGAATAGTACCTGTGTTTTCATATGCCTGTGCTCATCTACCTGCTCTCATATGTTCAGACTTGATGACCTCTCTATGCCTTTTGTGACTGCTGGTCTCAACTCTAATAGTTGCTCGGGTATTGTAGCCCATCTGGACTATTCTTGTTAACCTTTCTTGGCTATCTGTTCTCTTATGTCTCTTCTTGGCTCCCTGCTGTATACATGTAGACATGTTTACAGTTGTACTGCCTGCTTTCAATATTGTGTGTTGACTAGGTTGAAATGAATCATTGGTTCACCTATATTATTGGTTGGCCTCTCTTAGGGGAAACAATTGGTGTTTCTGGTGTCCATCCTATTGGAGGATTGAGCCCATCATATGAATTTACTCATTACTTGGATTTCAGGATTACATGGATTCATCAAATTTACTCAAATTTATCGATTTTTAAAATCCAATAAATCCTTGTTAATTCAGTGAAATTAATACCCCCCCCCCACCTTAATTTTTGTTTATTGTGGTTCCTAAAAAGGGGGGAGTGGGTAATCCACCAAATCGTGTTATACAGCTGAATATCATGTAATAACAGGTAATATACCATGGACCTTTTCTCTGACGTGGTAGTTACCAGCCAGGCAAATGCCATAAATGCTGATATTGCAGCTGGGTATATGCTAGGTATATGCTATGTAACTGCAAGATAGCTGCTAGATGAGTGCTAGATAACAGATATATGATGTTAGATAGAGCTCAGTACATGTCACTTAGATGTGAGGTGACTCCTATAAAGACATAAGATAGACTTGTATAGTGCTATATAGTGCCAAAAAGACAGGACCGCCCTAGAATGTCTAGATATGCTAGATATGCTAAATAGTGCTATTTATCAATATCTAGAATCTGACACATTTTCAGATGGGTAAGAGGGACAGACCTAGAGACCGGGCTACTAACCCGTGACCTATTTTAGGAGGGCTCTCTGACCAGAGAATAAGGTTGTACTATGATGTCTTATGAGCGTGAAGGGACTCACCAATTCTGCGTGAATCAATGGAGCAAGCATGACTCGCCGCGTACGTCTTCCTCTAGATCAGGTCGGACCCGAAATTATCAAAGCTTGGATATCACACTCACCAATCACGGTGTCATTTAATGGCCGTACCTCCTCAAGCGACGTTTGATGCCCCGCAACGAGTATGATTTGCGAATAGCTAAATGACGCTCAGTGTTTGTTTCTAGCGCCTGGATGACTAAGATGACGAAGGACACACAGTCCGACTGATTTCAAATATTCCCAGGCAACCACATACCCCGGATTTTTCACCACCTCCCTCAAGCCGAGCCAAAGACACCTTTTCCAAATCTCTAGTTTACCACCCACGACAATCTCGGGCATTGCAGAATCTCGTTGTCTTGTATTCTGCAGGTCGTTATCTTTGTTACGGGGCGAGTGCTTACATTTGAGCTGGCTACCCGCCAACACGTTATCTAGCCTGGTAGCTCACGGGCAGCGCAAAGACACTTTTGCCACCTTACCATCGTATAGCTCAAAGTCTCGAAATACCATCTAGGCAGCTCTAGTCCTACTGGTTAACGCTCTCAAGAACCTTGCGTCGTTTCTCGCGATTTCATTCTCTGTCCACGTCTCACGAGTCACGAGCTCTCGGGTAGCGCTACACGAGTGTTCCGCAAACCAACTCTTCGATTTCTAATCTCATTCTCGTGGTGAAATCCTCTAAGCTGATGACCTATATCTCTCAGTTGGGCATAGGCTCTATAAGAACGTTACTTTTCTCACTCCGACTGCTCCCTTCAAGTTGAGACCTACGCTGTTTCGACTAAGTACTTATTCTTGCGCCTTGTGATCCTATAATCTAGTCATTCATCCGGTGCACCTCATCAAAGACAAGCTCGTATACTCAAGTCCGTAACCTCACAAGACAATGCACTTACTCCCTGAACCTAAACAGACTCGTCGAATACTTCATATTTTCAATAGCCTTTTGGAACACTCAATGACCCTCCACCCCGTTTGAAAAATCTCGGGTGACTGGCGAGCGCGTAACTTACCCCACCCCCTGGAACAAAAATCAATAATACTCGGACCTATGGACGATATATGATCCTATCGCCAGTCTCGAGCTGCAGTGAGTGCTCGCATCATCTACTCTAAGTCTTATTACTTCGTTGACTGGAGTTAGATCCGGGCTGTAGAATTGGTCAACAATTAAAACCGAGAGATTAAGAAGTTGAAATTTTTTTCCGAGGGACAGGGCATGTAACTCAATTGCTGAGCGAAAATCCTTAGACGGAGCTGGAAGTCGTATTCACCTTTCAACGAGCACGCCACTCATACCTTACACTGGAACTGAGGAATATTATACAATTCGTTGCATGCGTGCATTCACTCGGCTCGTGCTACTATTTCCTTTATCACCCCCCCCATCTTCCTCAGGCTTACCACCGCCGACAGTATTATCACTAAAGTTGAAACGACTAGTATCTAGTTCACGAGCGTGAAATACCGCGCATTTGGGAAAACTAACGGTTCGAGATTATTCAAAGCTGCGGTTTGGAAAGCAATATCCACCTCGGGGCTAAGATAAACGATCACGGAAGGACAGGTCGGATTCAGCGTACACGAGTGGCGAGTGCCAAGTCCCTACGTAAGCGTAACAGAGACCTATCATCCTGCATGGCCGACTCTTGTTCGGAAGAGCTCATTTTGTTGGTTGAACTATGGCGTACAGTATTCATTCCAGACATCCTGTCTCTGCACCGGTCTAGATATGAGGGAATCATATGGGATCGATCCCAGGCTTGGCAGGGACCTGTAAAGCGTACCTGAGCCCCAAACGAGGCGTAAGGCACACACCGAACAATTCTTTCAGAAAGTTCGGGCGATTCTTACCCCTTCAATAGCATTGGTGTTCAAACCTCGAGCATAATCGCAAGTATTTAGAATCAACATCAAAGGCTATTATCAGTCTTACCCGACATCAATGCAACCGACCGAAACGACACATCTAGGGTTTGACGTGGGGCAACACGAGGCGAACGCCAAATTCTGGCGTCTTGACCAGCGGGACCAGGAGCCGAATTAACCTCGGCCCGCTAACGTGGGTTTACTGAAAGTAGGCGTATATGCGGACGCCAAGATACTACTCCGCTTGGCGCTGCAACACCACTTGCCCTTTATTATCCCCATGCTGAACTTACTCGGCTGGGGGTTGGCGCACCTGTGCTCGGCAAACGTGCTGGCTGGACAAGATGCCTATTTGAACTTGTCCCCGATATTCCTGGCCGCGGGACACTCAAGCTATTAAAGGTCCACCGTTCTTCGCGCCGTCTGAACACCACCTGGGACCTCAGCCTCTCAAAATGTAAGTTATATCAATTTGGTTACATTTCACTCGCCTGTAGAGCCGCCTTTGACATATGCCCGTCTTCAACTCTAGGTCCAGCTATCATTCAGTCACGGGGTAACAGGGTCAAAATGTCCATTACATTGCGTCTCCCTTTACAACAAGAACCCTCTTCATATATGCCCCTTTATTTCTGCATCTCCTGGCATCTCTGGGCCTCGCCGCTGCCGTTTATACTCTTGATGGCCAATCTTTCAACCTTTCATCCCGTACTCCAACGATCACCTCGCTAGATCCCTCACAGCACCTAAACGGCAGATTTAGACTGCTCCAATCCGACATTACCACCATTGTCTCTGCCGGTCTCGTTCTAGTCCGCATCCTGGTAACTTCCTGGTGCGGAATATCGGGCTGGCGCGCCGCATTCATCCTGCTTGAAAAAGGGGAGATTACGCTTGCACAGCTCAGTCTTCTAGCTCGATATCAGATCCCGCCACGATGGCGTCGTCGCAGGTTCAACGGAGCTAGCGGAATATACTTGTCAATTCTCGCTGCACTGGTTCTTCCATATCCCGCTCAAATCAGTGCTCCTGTCCTTTCAGGGTCTATCTCATGGCAACCAGCCCTTGACTATGCCGATGGGAACCTGAATCTACCGAACATTGCGGGGGGAGGTCCGGGACCGAACTGGGTATCGCTTCAAAGTTACCTCAGGTTGTCGATCCTGGATCCTGCTTCAATGTTTTCCGTTAGAAGTGGGATTCCTACTTGGGGCGCTGATAACACCCCCAGGCAAACCGCATTCCGGCGCGTTATACCATCTGCCGGCATGCTCCCTATGAACTCGACACTGTCAAACGTTACTCTCCCGTACTTTGAGGCCAGCTCTGTTCAATGGCTCAACGATGCGGAGCTCGCTGCGTTGGATCCCGTGCTCCGTGGTGCTATCGATAACTCGTCGAAGGTGCTCAATTACGGCGGAAGTGGAAACCCCATGGTAGACGCAGCATTGGGCAGCGTCTCGCCCCTAAAGAGCACGACATGGGTAGCGAATTTTACGCTCCCCCTCCCCATAACTGTCGAACGCGAGTTCTATATCGCCATGCTTGTCGGAACGGGCATTGATATTTCTGGGTGTGCGGCGATTCGACAGGATTTCCTTGGACCAAAGTCCCCTCGGATGGCGTACGCAACATCGAAAGAGTCTGCTTTGGGCTACACGCTCTGCTTTGGCTTCGCTCATATCAAGATACGCGCTGGCGCCGCCCGATGCGATAATTGTCGAATTGCCGCTCCAGCGGTCGTCCAGAATACCTCCACGCTCGCACTGATCCCCGACGAGATGACTCAAGAAGCGCTCAATATGCTTCCAGTAGCCGTCGACAAGCTGGTCAGGCTAAACGTGTCACTCACTCCAAGTTACATTAATTAGGACGAATATGTCACCTCCACACTCGCACAGGCGTACTCTGGGGCCTGGACAGCGTTGACTCAGTTCGTAAGCGCCTCGTCGCTTGAAACAACAGCAGCAATTCCAATCCTCCTGTCAAGAGCCGAAATCAGTTTTACTCGACTATGGATTTGGCTCGCATCGCATCTTTGCGTTACGTTATCAGGCATAATACTTTTGAGGGTGCAATCCCAGTGCGCACACCAAATCGTCTCAAACCCGGCACTTGCACCGTTACTTTTAGACACCGCAGGGATCGAGCCTTCCGGGGAGGAGCATGGTGATTGGGTTTTGACCACTGGGACAAGTGCTTTGCTCGAGAGGACGGTGAAACTAGTGCCGCGGGAAACCTGCAAGGAGGGCTCACCAGGACTGCGTGTAGATGAGAATAATTGATTGTTTTGGACCTGTAGCGCGCATCTGGAAATCTGTCCAAATATAGATAGCACCATATAGCAGTATATAGGGTATATAGCCTATGTAGAGAAATTAGGGGGGTCCCATGTAAATAGCACCAAATAACACCATATATGTACTATCTAACCTCTACCTAGAGTCAGTTTAGTAGCCATCTAGCACCTAAATGGTGTTTACATAGTCTACCCAGTTCTACCTGGCACTACATAGCAGTTATATAGCACTTGTCATGGCCTATGAC
>JANWGL010007162.1:0-31544 GCA_025200755.1 Ceratobasidium sp. C01 | reverse complement strand
CCACCAGCGGCGGGAACTTCCTCCTCAGTCACGTCGATATCTTTTTGTCCAGCCCGAGCAGATGCCAACGATCCAGATTCGCGGAGTTGAGCGACCGTGCCTTGTGCTTCAATTTGACCTTCGCTGAGCTTGACGACCCAAGAAACAGCGGGGAGAACAAGATCGACGTGGTGCGTGACAAGGACGACGGTGCGGTGCTTCATGAGAGATCCGAGGAAACATTTCTTGACAATTAGCTCGGCAGTATGAGAGTCGACAGCTGTTTAATTTCGTGCTTAGTCAGCTGTAAATAAAGCAAGGTAATTGTAAGGACCTACCAGAAAGAACATCATCCATGAGCACAACTTGAGTCCGAGCGTAGACAGCGCGGGCGAGTGCAACACGAGCCTTCTGGCCACCGGAGAGCGAAACACCTTTCTCGCCAATTTCCTATAAAGATGGCTACGGGTCAACCAAATGCCCCAAATGAATGGACAAAATACCACGCACGGTTTCGTCACCATCCTCCAGAATCGCCAAGTCAGGCAACAACGCGCAGCAGTTCAACGTAGCCTCGTAGCGCTCTTTATCATACGGCGAACCAAACAAGCTGTTCCAGAAATGATGGTCAGCGAATACCCTTCCTGGGTGGCAATCCTAAAACGTACATGTTGTCCTTGATCGACTCTGCAAACATCTTATCAGACATCTACCTGAATAATTTGCACGAAAAGACTCACTGTGCTCCAACCAAGGCTGTTGCGCGCAATAACTAATAGTCATCGGCAGCCCAGTCTTCTCATTCAACCGCGTCGGCTCCTTTGGCAAATACACCTCACCCTCCAGCCTGTCCATTTCACCCAACAACGCAGCAAGCACTTTATCCCACACAATCACACATTAGCACCACTGTTAGAATAAATGAAAGCGACCGTGTACTCACAGGATGACTTTCCACTCCCAGTAGGACCACACACGAGCGAAATAACACCCTCGGGGAACTCAACGCCTACATCCCTCAACTCGAACGGCGCCTCCTCGGCTACTTCCTCAGGTTGCTCCTCTTTGGGTTCCGCTTTCTTCTTCAAACGCAATACCACCAACACGCTTCCGATGAATCCGGTAATACCGCCCCAGACCGCACCAATCTTAGCAAAGATGCCCGTCTTGGGCTTATTCTTGTCATCTTCAGTGGGCGCAACTGGCCAGCGGAACGTGGCGCCAGCACAGCCGAGACGTGTGTCGATAGGCTCATGTGGAGACGGTGCGGAACGCATAAGAGAGGAAACGTAGTCGGGTACTTCGTCTTCGGAGAGGTATTTCTCGATACGTTTGAGCGCGACGAGCGACATTACGTACCAATTCACGATCATCGGGAGCTAAACAATACGAACTCGGTGATCAGTTCTCGTTCACATAACTCATACGCTCGTACTCACCGCTGTCAAACTCTGACTCAACATACTAAAGACCGTGATACACGGGAACGCGATATCAACCGTCAACTCGCGCTTCGCCACGAGCGTGAAACAACTGAAGCTAATAGCGGACACCAGAATAGGCACAATATCCCACATCAGCCCAACGAAGAAATACGAAATCTTCAACTTGCGGAGCCACTGGAGTTCGGATGAACGCGCATCGAGCACGCGCGTCATCCAGCGAGATTCCCAGGCGGAGAACTTGATGAATTTGATAGACTGAATGGCCTCGTTCATGGCGCGCATCCGGCGGTCACGCATGGCGGAGACGGAACGCTGGAAGGAAGAGGTACGGCGCACGATGATCGTGTTGAGTGGGAGGGCGAGAAGCATAGCGACGTATCCGGCAAAGGCGGTCCAGCCCATGAGATTGTAAAGCATCGTGCAAGCGATGATAATACTCAGAGGGGCATCGTAGATGAACTAGAACACCAAATGTCAGTAAAAGGATATAACAACTAAGAACGCGAAGACGTACCGGTCCAAGGGAAACAAACCTCGACACACGATCCGCGTCGGCCGCAATAAGAGAGACGATCTTTCCCACATCTGCGCTCGACGAATCTTGTGGAGCACCATCCTTGCCCTCCTTGCCCTTTCCCTTGGTATCCTTGTCCTGATTCTTCTGAACCGCACCAGTGACGTCCTTGCGCTTCAACGCCTTCTCGTAAACGCTCGCGACGAGTTCACCCTTGGTACGAACCGAAGCACGACGGGAGAAATACAAGTGCTGGAGATCACTCTGGGACTTGATGAGCTGACACACAAAGGCAGAAATGGCGAAGAAATAAGCATCGCTGCGCTGCAAGGCACGCGGAGTCCCGGCAATCGTAGTCGTAAACGAGTTGGAGTTGGACGAGCCCGAACCGCGCAGGAGGGTCGGGAGGAAGATCGAGTCCAACGAAACGGCGGTGTAGAATTGCAAGTTCTCCCTGATCGAGGAGTTGGAGTAATTGGCGGATTCCGTAGAGACCGGCTCTGACATGGCACGCAGGGTCAAATTGAGGAAATACGGAGCCGAGAAGTTCATGAGCGTCGAGACAAACTAGAACACGGGATAGGGTAGAATAGATTAATTTCTATGACTGAATAAGGAATGAAGGACAAGTGCCATGTGGGAATGCACAAGCCCATGCGGAAACGTACTGTTAGAGAAGCGTCCAAAAAGAGGTCCATGGCGTTTGCAGCGAGGATCCGACGCAAGAGCGAAGAACGTCTAAACACTGATTCAGACCAGATTTTACGCCACGACCCAGGAGGTACTCACTTGACTTGAAGAAACCTACGCATGAGGACACGAGTGCGCATGGTCTTGCTCAGTTGCCAAATGTCTTTCTCCTCGAGGGGCCTGAGAGCGCCGAGCGAGATAAGCGGGCTGACCCATGTGAAAGTCATCCATTGCCACATTGTGCAGTAGTCTTCGAGCGCCGGGAGCAAGCCCTGCAATTGACTAGTCAATATCGAATAGAGAGAAATAAGAATAGCCTTACATCTTCGTCTGCCTCGGGTTTGCCGATAATGGTAAGCGGCATGTTTACAATAACGACCAAGCCCGCAAACGTGATCAAGGCGTTGAGCACCTGTGCGACACGGCCCCAGCTGAACCCAATATCGCCAACAACAGAAGACGAGACTTCGTAGAGGGCGACAGATGAAGCGAGGAAGTACGAGAGATAGAGCGCAAAGAGGTCATAGTATGGCGTGCGAGAAGGTCGAATGCTAGGACGGAGTGCAGAGTATACCCACGATGCAACGGCAGTAGCAGTGATAACGAGTCCGAAGATACCAACACCCTTAGAAGCATCGAGATGGGTTGCCTGGTCCACTAAATTTATGGACCACCCCGCGACCTCAAGCAGAGCCAAAACGGTGAGGGTGACTTGACGCCAAGTATCAGGTCGTGTGATAGGAGCATTGTTGTTGGGTAAAAGCGACGAGCGCTCGGTGGGAATGTCTGCGTCGGGAACGCCGGTGGGTTTTGGCTTGGTTCGTGCCGCTTCCTCCTCTGCAGCGACCGCCGCCACGTCGTCTTGGGCTGTATCGCCGTGAGCAACTCAAATGATAGACGCTGATGCTTGCCACTTACAAACAAATTCCGTGAATATAGCAAACTTGGGGACGCGCACGCCCAATAAATGTAGCGCAACGAACGCGAGCACGGACACGGGAAGCACAGCACCGAGAGTGGTACCGAGAACACACGTGACTGAGTCAAGACACGCCTCGAGGTCGGGTGGCACGGCTGGAGACAGCATCGTGCAGAACAGAAGATGAGCTACTGCGCGTGTAAAGGAAGTATTTATCTGGTGTGGGGTGCTGATTAAAGTTAGCTCAACAGTTTACTATTCTCCGCGCGAAGCGCGTGTTCCCTGGTGTCCATGTGCACTTCTCACAGCCGGCAGACGCCCATCCTGTTTCACGTGACCTTCGCCGACACCCCCGGTCTATCTTTACCGCTCCCCGCCCTATTCCACACGGGCTCATTGCCAAGCTTGTTGATGCCACTCTGATATCAGTTCTAATCCAGTGGCCAGAATTCCTTTCACCGGACCGATGATAGTCAACCACATGATAACTCATGACTCGCATGGTATTTACCAACGGAGTTACAGTAACGAAGTAAGTACAGATTCCGCGAACCTAGATCCTCCTGGAAATGTAGACCCTGGCGAGTGTAGGTCGTATGCACACGAATGACATGAATACGTGATTGAGATATGCATTTCCTTGTCTACCGTGGTTTCATGAAATCACTCGCGGGACGCGCGTCGGAGATTGCTTACCCACAGGCGCCTCATGTTTTTGTCAAAACATTGCCACTGGCAGCTTACCAGTTGTATGATTCAGTTCTCGCCATTCGGCCCTGACCCCGAACCTGATTTCAGTACAGTTCTCGACATTGTCGAACCTGGATAATGTTGACCTTCCTGCTTATCGTGGGATTTGTTGACGTGCTTGATCGTGGCTCGCATACAACCGAAATTTGATATAATTTTACCCGCGCATACACCTTACGACTCACAATTGCCCATCCCTATCGGGTTATGTTCATTTTTAATGCAGCATATCACGCACATCAACCTCCGATAACAAGACGGATAACCATGGTCTATCCGACATGGACACCAGACAGAAGAATCAGAGGCAAAATCAGAATCGATGACCGTGGATTTCAGTATCAGAACACTGGGGCAACATGGAAGGGTTGATTCGTCTCCTGGTGACGTCGTTTTACACGAGTTATAATCGAAATCCCCAGTCATTTGAGGGGGCAAAATGCTCGCAAACAACTCGGAGTCAGGGCAATCTACTTTGAAGGATTCACAGTGGCAATATGATTGTACGGAGCCAGTTGAGCAAGGCAATACCTCTCGGATAATGAAGGGTATATAGCCTAAACTCATCGCATATAGCTTGTGTAATTTCCTTTAACGAGAAATTAAGAGACGAGTCTAACATCGGCTTACCTGGCGTGAGATGATTTAAAATGTATAAACCACAGCGGGACGGTTTGGCTCTGCGAACATCTGGGTAACAACGGATGCATAAGCTGTCGTTGCCTTCGTTAGGATCGAATAATCCTCCTGACCGGTTTTATAACCACTAGGAGTTGAGCGAAGTGGCAATAACAATTAGCGTAATGCTAAAAGACGATGTATATGGGCGTATACCAACCATGCTCATCGTCAATTACTACGCTAATCCAATTGGTAGTCTCTTCAAGGCGCAGGCTCGTCTCTACGTATCTCTCGCCGGCTCTAGCAATCCTTCCACCGAATGCCTCCTGCCCGACCTGCTTGGGAATACCGCTGTTCATGGCCCTATCGCTAGAGCTGCGGGCTGATCCTCTAGCTAGTACTTCGAGCGCAGCACGGGACTTCAACCGGCGCTGGTCGAAATCGGAAACGAGGACGTCCGCCGGGTCAATACCTGCTCGGTGCCATACAAGCCTAGCTATGCGTTGCCCGAACGTAGAATATATGCCCTCATTTCCCATATCGCTGGCACCAACCCATGAGGCTTTTTCGGCCCAGTCGGCCCACGGTATGACGGTGGAGTCGGGCTGGCACTTCGCAACTAAATCAAGAAGAAGAGAAGAAGGAACGTAAAGAATTCCAACAAACTGAGACTCAAGTCTAGATAACCTATTAATCCCCAAGCACAACAGCCGATTGTTGGGCGACAGGTCGAACACTTTGGGCGGGGAGGTAGAATTTCGTTGAGAGGACGGCGTCGCGCCTGAAGGAGCACACTGGATATAAACGGACGTTTTGACGTCCCGTTCATCAAGAAGTGGTAATGCGAACGACGCAACACGGGGAGTTACTGGAGGTGCAACTTCGCAAGAGTTGAGTCGGTACACGTCTAGAAAGCCATAGCAGTCTCCTGGAACGTGTACCCTCGCTTTAGAAGACTCTGAGGGGCGGGACACGACGAACAGGTCTTCGGAGAGTAGTTTGAACGAAGCAAAATCGTCATGGTCGGTATGAATTCTCTGTCGATGTTTACTGTAAGTTCGATTATGCATTGGAAGGCATACACAACAACTCACTGAGAGCTCCGTCCCAGTGGTCCAGTTCCATATAACGACATGGGATTTGAATGAAACAGCTAGTAGGTGACCAGATACCTCAAAGTGGATATTTGCAGGAGTATTGTCCACCGTTTGTTGTTGGTATGCAAGGATTGAATGGCCAATGGAGGCTTTTGGATGTACTCCATTAGTTGACATGGTCCTTAGGTGTATCTTATACGCCCCTTGTTGCTCGAAGTTCGTCTCCAGCAGTACTAATAGATCCTGGCCGGGGTCGATTCCGAAATCGGCTATTTTAAAGCCTAGATCTGGGATAACCCAGTGCTTATACTTGACCCCTCGGTTAGGAGAAGGAAGCTGGTGGAAATGAATTCGACAAGTCGACGCATTCATAGGTTTGGTGCATTGGGCATATACCCCTTCCACAAACTGGCACACGTAGTTCTTTTCGGGGAAATGAAGATCGAATGTGGTTGGAACGACTCGTTCGGGATGGTCCCAGCGTGACCTATGGTTTCGTATCACCTCGATCTTCTGGGCATAGGTCAAGTCCAATCGAGGGTTGGCCGGCTCGATGTAGCCGCACATGTCCAGTTCGAGTAGGTATTGTAGGTACATGTCTGATCTGACTACGTCCCGTAACAAGCGGCACACCTATACACCTATCGCTGAGTACTTTGCCCAAGTAGCTTTTGATGAAACGTTGGCTAACCGATTGACAAGATCTAATGGCTGAGGGAACCGAGTAAGCAAGAATATGACGCAAGACGTCCTCGGGGAGTGGGTCGGAATGCGATGACATTTGTTGAACGCGATGCAACAGAGATACTTAGGTGTAATAAGATCGATATATTTAAGATTGCACAACGACGTGCTGAGTGGAACGCTTGTCGTGGTCTCTGTGATCATATCCCCTCATCCGGCGCCTCACGGCGGCAAGGGTCCAACCAACAGAGTCAACGGCCAAACAACACAATCACGCCGCCGAGCGGCGTGTCGGAGATTGCTTACCTACAAATATCTCTCATATTTTTGTCAAAGTGTTGTCACCGCGTATCGTTCAGCGCTTGCCATCCAAGCCTGACTCTGAACCTGATTTCAGTAGAGTACACTCCTCTTCACTACGGTACCCAGATCGTGCTGGCCTTCCCCCTGACCGTGAGATTTGCAGACATGGTTGATCGTGACCCGCATACAACCAACACACAATCCACTTTCATCGCTGCATACACCGCACAGCTCACAAGTGCACGTCCCAATCGAGTGTTGTCTAGTTTTAATGCAGCATTTGGGGTACGCGTACAGGTAGGCTACCCAATAAGAGGACGTATAACTAAATGTCAATCCGGCATAAACAAAATCGCCGGACAGGAGTGTCAGGGATAAGGTCAAAGGTCGGCAGCTATCAATTTGAGTATCAGGACACTGGTACAGCATAGGAGATTTGATTCATTTCCTAGCGATAAAACTGGAATTTCTAGTCACCGCGAGTGGGCAAATAGCCTACAAACAACGTGGAGTCAAGGAGATCGACCTTGAAGCATTTAGGGTGGTAATATAATCGTGGAGGAGCCTAGTTGGGCAAGGCGGTGCCTCTCGAATTGTGACCTAGTTTCATCGCATATATTTTGTGTAATCTCGTTCAACGAGAAACCAAGAGACAAGTCTAACATAGGTTCACTCAGTGCAATACGGTTTAAAATGTGTAAAGCACAGCAGTCCCTTCCTGAGGCAGATCGTTAGTTATCATTGCCTTCGTCAAGTCCAAATGACCTTCCTAACCTTGATTATAACCACTAAACATTACGAGAATGCAATAGTAATTAGTGCGATGCTAAGAGGTGGTGTATGAGGACGTATATTCACCATGTTCGTCGTCAATCATCTCTTCACTAGATGTATTCCCAGTCTTGTCGAGGCCTAAGATCGCCTCGATGTGTTGCCTACTCGCCCGAGTGATCCCCCCACGGAACACTTCCTCCCCGACCTGTTTGGGAATACCATCACCTACCGTTCTACCACCAGTGCCGCGGGCTAATTGCCCTCCTGACACTTCGAGCGCAGCGCGGGACTTCAACCGGTGCTGGTCGAAATCAAAAATAAGGGCGTCCCTCCGTTCAACGTCTATCCGGCCTTGTGCAAACCCGATTATGCGTTGCCCAAATACAAAATTTTCACTTTCGTTACTCATGCCGTTGGTACCGACCCACGACGTTCCTTCGCCCCACTCAGTCCACGGTATGGTGACTGAATCAGGCTCGTCCTTCGCGAGTAGAGCCAGAAGAAGGGAGGAAGGAACGTAAAGAGTTCCAGCATGTTGATAAGTCGTGATTCCATGAATTGAAGCAGTCTGAATGTCCAAACACAACAGTCGGTTGTTGGGCGACAAATCGAACACTTTAGGTGAAGAGCCAGAGTTTTTTCGAGAGGACGGTGTTACGCTCGAAGGAGAACACCGAAGGCGAATCCATGTTTTGACGCTCTGGTTATCAAGGGCCGGTAATGCAAACGATGAAACATGAGATGTTACTAGAGGTATAACTTCGCGGGGGTTGGTTCGGTACAGGTCTAGAAAGCCATAACAGTCTTCTGGGACGCGTTCTCCCGTTTGAGAGGACTCGGAGAAGCGGGGCACGACGATCAGGTCCTCGGAAAGTATTTTGAACGAAATGACATCGCCAGTAACGGTATCTATTCTCTGTGGTTTTTATTTTAAGCTCAATTATACATCAGAAGGTATATAAAACCACTCACTGAGAGCTCCACTCCACTAGTCCAGTCCCATATAATTATATTTGAGTTAAGGCGCCTCCTCCTAGGGCAAAATAAAACAGCCAACCGGCGGCCGGATACCTCAAAGCGGAAACTTGCAGGAGGATAATTCGCTGTCGGATGTTGATAAACGAGTATCGAGTGACCAACGGCTTTTGGATGTGCCACATTAGTTGACATGGCTCTTAGATGAATTTTACAAGCCCCTCGTTGCCCATGGTTCATCTCTAGTAGCAGTCAACGCATTGGTAGGTCGAATGCATCGAGCATATACACCATCCACAAACTCGTACGTATAGTCAGCTTCGCCGACGTGGATATCGAACGTGACTGGCACAACTCGTTCGGGGTGGTCCCAGTGCGACCTATGGTCTCGTATCATCTCGATCTTTTGGGCATAGGTCAAGTCCAATCGAGGGTTGGCAGGTTCGATGTAGCCGCTCGCGTCCAGTTCGAGCAAGTATTGTAGGTACACGTCCGATTTGACTATATCCCGCAGCAAACAGCATGCCTATATGTCTACCGCTCAGCACCTTGCCCGGGTCGCTTTTAGTGAAAGATTGGCTCACCCATTGGCAAGATCTAATGGCCGAGGGCACCGAGAATGCAAGAATAAGACGCAAGAGGTCCTCAGGGAGTGAGATGAACTGCGATGACATTCAACAAGCGCGATGCGACAGAGACGTTTAGATAGAATAAGGTTAATATATTTGAGCTCGTGCAACGATATGCGGAGCGGAGCGCTTGTTGTGGCCTTTGGGATTATTGCAACTATCTATCCGGCGCTTATGTTTGTTACATAACGCTCGCTTATTTTAGGCATCCCTATTGGGGCTCGAGGAAAAACGCAAGAAGGCTTTCCCGGCTTGTTAAACCATGCATTGTCTCGGCGATCTCGAAGACATTACTCCTCGAGCGGCAAAAATCCTTGAGGAATCTCGAACGAGGTGAGCAAAACGTATCCAATCACCCATAAAAGTTGATTACAAAAAGGCGGCATTTTGTCAAGGGAGTACAAGAGCAACGCTAACCAGCTGCTGCGTACTCATGCAATTTGCAGCGTGAGTCCTTTGTGATGCGACCATAACGGCATGGGATGTTGGTTCAGAACTTAGTGCGCTTTGACAACCATATTGTAAACCTCCCCAGTGTCAGGTAAAAAGTGCATATAACTCCATTTTATCCAAGCAAATGTACTGGCCCAGGATAGCCTAACCCTTGTGGCATACTGGAGTACGCGGACGCATAGACGCATAGGCTCACGGTCTTTTGCACAAATGTAGCTGCATCACACGGCTCTCGCTCTAAGCAGGTTTCAAACGTAATCATATTATGACCTAGATTCGTCGCATACAGCTTGTGCAATTTTATTCAACGAGAAACCAAATGCAAGTCCGAGGCTGGTGTACTTGATGCGATGCAACTTAAAATGTGTAGACCACAATGGATCGGTTTTGTGATGTGGGAGTCTGAGTGGCAACACAAAGGTCAATTATTGTCGTAATCATCGAGGCAAAATAATCTTCCTGACCTGTGTTATAACCACTAAACATAGGGAAATGCAATGGTGGTTGGCGTGATATTAAGGGATGGCGTGTAGAGCGTATACCCACCATGCTCATCGTCAATCATTACTGCGTAACCCCCGTCTACAACCTCATCAAGGCGCAGGGTTCCCTCCACGAATTTCCTACTCGCCAGAGTGAGTCTCCCATGAAATGCTTCCCCGATCTGTTTGGTAGTACTGGGGCTCATGGCTTTACCACCAGAGCCGCGGGCCAATCCTCCAGCCGGTATTCCAAGTGCCCCGCGAGACCTCAAACGCTGTTGGTCGAAATCAAAAATGACGACGTCCCTCGGATCAATGTCTATTCGGCCTAGTGGAGTCCAGATTATGCGTTGTCTGGATGCACAATATTCGCTACGGTTGCCCATATAGCTGGTACCAACCCATGTCGCTTTTTCGCCCCAGTCAACCCACGGTATGGTCATAGAGTCTGGTTGGTACTTTTCGATTAGATCGAGAAGAAGAGAGGAAGGGATGTACAGAGTTCCAGTAGATTCGGAAGGTTCGGTTCTAGTAATCTCAGTGGTGTAAATGTCTAGGCACAGCATCCGATTGTCGGGTGGTAAGTCGAACACCTTGGTTGGGAAGGTATAGTTTCGTTGAGAGAGTGGCATTACGCCCGAAGAGGAGCACCGAATCCTAACGCATGTTTCGACATCCTCGCCAAGGAGAGGTAATGCAAAGGATACAATACGGTGAGTCGCCGGAGATGCAGCTTCGTGAGAGTTGAATCGGTACACATCCAGAAATCCGTAGTAGTCTCCTGGGCCGCCACTGCCTACTTGATAGAACTCGGGGAAGCAAGGGACAGCGATCAAGTCGTCGGAAAGTAGCGTGAACGAGGCAAGTTCACTACCAACAGTGTGTATTCTCTATGAAGGATTAAGCTCTGGCGTGCGTAGAAAGGCGTGCACATCCACTCACCGAGAGCTCCGTTCCGGTAGTCCAGTCCCATATAACAATCTGAGACTTGAGGTCTCTCATTCCAGGGCAAAATAAAATAGCTAGTAGGCGATCAGATATCTCAAACCGAACGATGTTAGGAAGGTGGCCTGCCGTTGGATGTTGATAGTCAAGTGTTGAATGGCCGACGGAGGCTCTTGGATGTACCTCGTTAGTCGACATGGTCCTTAGATGGATTTTGCCGGCCCCTCGCTGCTCATGGATCGCCTGCAGCAGTACTAATAGGTCTTGGCTAGGATCGATTGTGAAATCCTCTGCTTCTAGGCCTAGGTCCGGGATAACCCAGTGTTTATAATCGGTCCCCCGGTTAGGAGAAGGAAGTTGGTGGAAATGCATTTGACGAGGGAATAGGCCGTCGAAACCTGGATGCCGGATGCATCGAGCATATACACCGTCCGCAAAGTCGGACATGTAAAGCCCTTCGGTGGGGTGAAGATTGAACGAGGTTGGCACGACTAGTTCGGGATGGTCCCAGCGTGACCTATGGTTTCGTATCATCTCCCTCTTCTGAGCAAAGGTTAAATCTCGTCGAGGATTGGCAGGTTCGATGTAACCACAAGCATCCAGTTCGAGCAAGTATTGTAGGTATGTGTCCGATATAACCATATCTCGTAGTAAACGACATGTCTACATATCGATTATTGAGTGACTTGCTCCAGGGACTTTGTGAAACTTTGGCTAACCGATTGACAAGATCTAATGACCGAAGGGAACGAGAAAGTGAGAATAAGATGCCAGACGTCTTCAGGGAGTGAGTTGTACTGCGACAACATTCGATCAAGATGTAACCGAGATTTTTGTGTGTAATAGTATTAAGATATTCAAGGTTGGACAGCGGCAGAAAGGAAAGCAAGTGTGCTCGTTTGAGGTGAATGTACAAAGCGGAGCGCTTGTTATAGTCAGTCGTGGTTTTGGGCCGTTATCTTTCTGCTGGTTCGGCGCTTCCTCTCATTACATAACACTCACCTGATCTTGGGTGTCTGGCTATTAGAATTCGAATAAGTGTGCACTCAGGCCCTCTTGGGCCGTAAAATCGTCCAATGCATGTCAAAGTACTTGGGGAACCTCGAGCGAGAATAGTGCAGGATGTGCCCAATCGCCTTCCAGTTGTATAGGAATCGAAGTTATTTACAGCCAACAAGGGGCGTTTCGTCAAGAAAACGTCAGAGGAACGCAACTGGTTACTAGAAGTTTACTTTGTCTCGAATGCGAGTTTCTCTTAGTATCAAAATCTGATGTGCTTTGATGGCTACCTTGTAAACCTCATGTAGAAGGCGCATATAGCTGGAATTTCTCAAAGCTGAGGTCCTAGCTAAGGACGATTTGTTGAATGCAGCATACCAAGGCATGCCTATGCGTAGTATCACAACCTCTCGTCCGCTCGTAGCTTCATCAGGTGGTTCGTGCCTCGAGCAAATTCATATCGTGCGTGTTCTACTAAATAACCGAAGTTGCCCTTTTAAGTGCACCAAACTCGACATCCAACTGGGCTACCGAAAGCACCTTGCCGATTATTTCGTCGCTATCTTACAAACGTACTAAGCATTCCCACATCCGGGAAATGATTTAGAGGTTATGACAGCTAAGTGTCACGGCGTGTTGTAACTATATCACAACACAGCTGAAACATTGCTCTCTGATTATGATACTAACCTGCAACTTCGCAAAGAATCAAGACATCTTCAGATGTCATTACTTTGTTTTAACTCATTCTCGAGTTTTAATGTCTCAAACCTAGGGGTGGGGTTTGCTTTAAATGGGCATGAATGTCTTTAGAACTGGAACAAACTATTACTCAACGCATACAAGGACAGCAGGTAAGTAGGTACAGTGGAATGAAGGTTAAGTATGCATCATAGACGATGACATCATGCAGACCACGTGACTACTCCACAATTTAGTTGATCCACGATGCTCCACAAGTAAGGTCTCTACCGCCCCACGACCACCCCTGCCCACTCCCAAACATCCTCCCTTCGTCGATATAAGGGCGACATGGTTTGGCGTGGCCCAAACACATCAATGATAGGCATTTTTACGACACTATCAACGATACATAATCAACTTTTGCGAGCCACCTGTCGGGATCTCGTTTACGAGTCTGTAGTATTTCAACCGTACCCCTCATTCTCTCAATTCTTGACACTGATGTCCGAATTCCCTCGTGTAGCTAGTCCTTCAAACTTCGGAAGTTATTCGATCCTCAGTGAGTCGTTTCTAATGATTGGCCAGGTGGGATGATGCTAAACTCATTTCCTGTCCCGCACTGGCTCTTGTGTGTGTGTGTAGATTCGTTAACACGAAGGCAAGCATACTTGCTGTTAACTTACCACCAGCGTCTAGTCGTCTGTGTGTACTTTACAAGCGGTTTCTTACTATGTATTTAAGATCGGTCTCCAATATATTTTGCACCTGCCCAACCTCCTCTTGATTAAGGTAGCACCGAGATTACTAGCATATTCTTTACACCCGAGGAATCCTGTAGCAACCCATCGTGACAAGCCAAATATCATGACATTTGGTTGTCTTGAATTATCTAAATCCCGTCCCGGGTGGTTATAATCACCCATGTATGTTTCATGGGTTTCATAGTCACAACCCGTCATAACTACCTCCACCAAAACCCGGATGCAGATGCAAAGGGGCCCCTTAGTGCACATTTGTCACAAGAAGAAAGCAGCTTGGTGGACTAGACGACCGGTTCGGTAGACGAGCAATTCCCCGAATCTTTTTCAAGCCCCCTCAATACTCTAGGCTTCTTATCTGGGTCGGTTCTATTCTAGCGGTATCCTGTCCTTGTCGTTCAAGCTTTCTCAAAACGGACGCCACTTACCCATTGTATCTATGCCTAATGTGAACTCATTTCTTCCGTTCTTGCACCTTGGTATCATTACAAACAAAAGAGCACTTGCATATAATGGTTAGCCGGGAGCCCGAGGCTCAAATGAATCTAATGAACGGTCGCTCGTGCTAGAAAGGCCGGTAAGCACAGTGGAGGCGGCATATAATCTTGGTATATGATTTATTGTGATTGGCTGGCCGGCGGTTGGGCGCGACCGGGAATGAGTAAGAAAGTCACGTGGGGGCGGGGTTTGTCATGCGATTCGTCAGCTCAGAACATGCTGGCGAAGACCTCAACCGACGCGAATGTTCTGGATTACTTGGGCTGATTCACTCGCTCGGTGTGCACACGTATCCCGCCCGCCGCAGATGTGCTATATAAGACGAGATACGCGCCTTGCCGCCCTCCATCACTTCTCTCCGAGTCGCCCCTCGCCTTGACTGCTCCGTCTACTCTTCACTCTATTAACCACCCGACTAGCCGCCCAATCTCGATGTTTGCGTCCCCTATCCCCACTTTTGCCAGCTTTGACGCACTTCGGCCCCGCCCTAATCCCCGCCAGTCGACTGAAGAACAGTACTTCCAGGCTCTTGCTGAGGAGCATGAGCGTGCAGCCGCACTCGCCCGCCAGCGTCTTCGGGAGGCTCACCGCCGTCAGCAACAGCGCGACCTTGAGGCGAAGATTCGTCTACAACAACAACTCGCCGCCTCGCTTCGACCTCGCACCCCAATGTATCCGCAATACCAGTCTCGGGCCCCACTAGGCGACGTTCTCTCTGACGCCATCTTCGGAATCGACCGTGAGGATCGCGAGGCGTACGACGAGTATGCAGAACATATGCGCCGTCGTAGTCAGATCGATGTGGTCGAGCGCCAGAGGAGAGCTGACGAGGAGGCGGTTCTGCTTGCACTGTTCGAGGGGCGGCAACGAACGCAAGCCGAGCATGTTGTGGACCCCCAACATAAGCGGGCTGAGGAAGCCAAGGTTGAGCGCGAACGTACCATCCGAGCTCAGCGCGAGCAGGCCCGGTTGACTCAACGTGAACAGGCCCGCCGACATTTGGCTGCTCGTGCGGCTGATGAGGAGAAGCTTAAGGCTTTCTTCGAAGCGCTTGTGTCTGCTATGAATTGCGAAAAGGAAGGGAAAGCCGATCTTGAGCACAAGAACGTGAGTCCTCATCGATTCCGCTGGCTCGAGTCTGTAACTGACTTTGTGATTTAGGCTATCCGTCGTACCAGCATTCCCACTCCCGCTCCTGTTGAGGCCCCCGCGCCTACCGGTACCCCTGCGTCTGCTCCCATCCCGACTCCTGCTCCGGTCCCGCGCGCGGCATCCCCTACTCCATCTGTTGCCTCCGACAGCTCCGATGCATCCCTCCACTCTATCGCCCACCTCGAAGACAAGTACAACACCCTCCGCTCTTCATTCACATTCCCTTCGACCCTCTCTTTTGCATCAACCAAATCGTCCGCATCTGCCCCGACTCTATTGTTCAACCCCACCAACGCACCCGTCCATGCATACGAGCACGCACTAATAGGGCTCCTGACCGAGTTGGACGCTGTGGATAGTTATGGGGATGAGCATGTGAGGGATGTGAGGAGGGGATTGGTTAGGCGAGTCGAGGGCGAGCTAGAGGCACTGGAAGAGAAGAAGAGAACGATGTGGAGAAGGCAGAGTGGGCCTCTGGATGGCGAGTCGGTTCCTTTCCCTGTTGCGGCCAAATCTGCTCCTGTTTCTATTGTGCCAGTCTCTGTCCTGGCCGAGTCCGCCCCCACCCCCGCCCCTGTTCTTGTTCCTTCGACTGAGTCTACTCCCGCCCTTGCCGAATTCGTTGCGGTTGAGGCAACTGAGCCTGTTGCGGTCGAGCAGCCCGAACCTGCAGCGGCTGAGCAATCTGAAACCATTGCACTCGAACAAGTCGAGGCCCTCACCGCCAACCAGCCCGAGGCGCTCGCACTCGAGCCATCCGAGCCCGCTATCACCTCTCACTCCACGAGCTTGGCAGTCCAGTCCCAATCCGTGGCTGAGCATGAGGTTGTTGAACCCATGTCCATTGAAACCGAACCAACCGAAGCCGAGGCCGAAAGCATAACGGAGACACATACACCCACCGAAGAAGCTAGTTCGAGCTTGGACCTTGTTGCTGAGCCCGAGGAAGTCGCCGAGACCGAGCAGGTCGTTCATCTTACCGAGCCCGAGGTCAATTGGGACACTAGTACTACCGTGCCCGAGTCTTTCACCCCCGAACCCGACGCTGAGCCCGAGATCGTCGCTGCGCCCGAGCCCACAAAGTTTGTTCCGGTCTTCCCTGACTCAGACTCGGATTCCGAAATCGACGGCATGGATTTGGTCTCCGAACTTGCGGGCAGGAATAGCACGAGTGGTGCGGATGAGTTTGAAATGCTCTAACCTGATTTGCCTCCCTCCCTCTTCCCTGCGTTTGATTCTTTCTTCTGCCGCTTCATACCTCTCACATGAACTTTGAATTTTGAATGGATTTCGTGGACTTTCATAATCGCACTCCGAACTCGTCTATGCGATATTTATTACTTATGTGTTTCTCCGTGCACTTGGTAAACTTGTAGCAATATCAACATGAAATGTCGGTTCGGAATTCAATACGCCTTACAGCTATCATGCAAACCTCCCAAATGTCGGGCAAAAACTAGATATAACATCACCATCCTGGAGCTAAGGTTCTAGTCAGAGACGACTTGGCAAATATAACATACCGATGTGCACGGACACATAGGCACGGTCCCTTGCACAACTGTAGCTTCATCAACGGCTCCATCTTGAAGCGGGTTTCAAATGTAAGCACACTATGCCTTAGATTCGCCGCATACAACTTATGCAATTTTAACCAGCAAGAACCCAAAGAAAATCCCAAGATTTGCTCGCTTATTTAAAATGTGTAAACCACAACGGGTGGGTTTTGCGGTGTGGTAAACTGAGTGAAAGTACACATGTCACCTGGTGCCGTCTCCTTCAAGACTAAATGATCTTCCTGACCTTTGCTATAACCACTGGAAATTGAGCAAATGTAACAATAGTTAGCGAAATATTAACAGATTGTATGAGCGCATATACCCACCATGCTCGTCGTCAATCATTACTATGCCTGCTTCATCTGCAACCTTATCGAGGCGCAGGGTTGCCTCCACAAATTTCATATTCGCCAAAGTGAGCTTCCCGTGAAATGCTTTCTCGATCTGTTCGGTAGTACTGGGATTTATGGCTCCACCACCGGAGCCGTGGGCCAATCCTCTGGTTGGTATTTCGAGCGCACCGCGGGACTTCAAACGCTGTTGGTCGAAATCAAAAATGACGATGTCCCTCGGATCAACGTTTGTTCGGCCATGTGGAGTCCACGCTATGCGTTGCCCGAATTCATAGAATCCGCTGTTATTGCCCATACAGCTGGAACTAACCCATGTTGCTCTTTTGCCCCAGTCAACCCACGGTATAATCACAGAGTCGGACTGGCACTTCTCGATTAGATCGAGAAGAAGGGACGAAGGGACGAAAAGCGTTCCAGTGGACTCAGAGAGCTCGGTTCTAGTGGTCCCAGTGGTGTAAATGTCCAGGCATAAAAGTTGATTATCGGCGATAAGTCAAACACTTTGGGCAGGGAGATAGAGTTTCCTTGGAGTGGCATCACGCCCGAAGGAGAGCACCGAATGTTAACGCATGTTTCGGCGTCCTCGCCAAGGAGAGGTAATGCAAAGGATGCAGCACGGAGAGTTTCTGGAGGCACAACTTCGTGAGGACCAAATCGGTACACGTCCAGAAAACCATAGTAGTCTCCCGGGCCGTCACTCCCTACTTTATAAGACTCGGGAAAGCGAGGTACAACGATCAAGTCCTCGAAAAGTAGTACGAACGAAGAGTTTTCACCACCATCAGTGTATATTCTCTATAAGCGGCTAAGCTCAGCCATAAATTGAAAGATGTACACAGCTACTCACCGAGAGCTCCGTTCCGGTAGTCCAGTCCCATACAACAATCTGAGACTTGGGGCCTCTCACTGCAGGGCAGTATAAAAGAGCTAGGAGGCGACCAGATATCTCAACCCGGTGGCTACCGAGAAGGTAGTCTATCGTTGGATGTTGATAAAAAAGTATCAAATGGCCAACAGAGGCTCTTGGATGTACCTCGTTAGTCGACATGGTTCTTAGATGAATTTTACAAGTCCCTCGCTGCCCATGGTCCTTCTGCACCAATACCAATAGGTCCTGATCAGGATAGATTCTAAAATCCTGTATTTCTAGGTCTAGGTCCGAGATAACCCAGTGCTTATACTCGACCCCCCGGTTAGGAGAGGGGACCCGGTGGAAATCCATTTGATAGGTCCATTCGCGGATGGGATCTGGAATGCATCGAACATATACCCCGTCCACGAAATCGAATATACCGTCCTTTTTGATGAAATGAAGATCGAATACGGTTGGTACCACTCGTTCGGGATGGTCCCAGCGTGATCTGTGGTTTCGTATTATCTCGATCTTCTGGGCATAGGTCAAGTCCAATCGAGGGTTAGCAGGTTCGATGTAGCCACATGCTTCCAGTTCGAGCAAGTATTGTAGGTATGCGTCCGATTTGACCACATCCCGTAGCAGACGGCATACCTATACGTCGATTACTGAGTAACTTACTTTAAGAGCTTTTGAGAAACATTGGCTAACCGATTTACAAAATCTAATGGCCGAAGGCACCGAGTAAGCGAGAATAAGACGCAGGACGTCCTCCGGGAGCGAGTCGAACTGCGACGACATCCGATCAAGACCTAATCAAGATGTTTGTATGCAATAAAGTGAAGATATTCGAGGTTGTATAGCGATGTGCTAAGTGGAGCACTTGGTATGTTTGGTCGTGATCTTGGGAAGCCATACTGTTGCTCGTCCGGTGCTTATTGCTATTACATAACACATTCCCCATATTAGGTATCTCTATTGAGACTCGAGCGAAAGTGCAGCTCGGACCCGCAGGCCCGTAAAATCGTGTGAAGCGTCGAATTCCCCGCAAGCACGATTATTCGAGTGACAAAGTATTTGAGAAACTTTGAACGGGAAGAGAGGATGGCGTGCCCAATCACCCTCCAGTTGTGTCGGAGCCAAAATTTAAGTACAGTATTACAGCAGCAAGGTGATCATTTTTCAAGAATACGTCACAGGAACGTTGACGGGTTGCTGGAAGTCTATTTTATCCCCGGCGTGAGCCTCTCGCTGTATGATAGAGGTGCTGTGAAGCTGCACCGGTTCAGAATTTTATGTGCTTTGACAACTACCTGGTAAGTCCCTAAGCAAAAGGCGCATATAGCTTTAATTTCTCGAAGTTAAGGTTCTGCTTAGGGACGATCTACTGAATGGAACAGACTGGGTATGCTGATATGTAGGTTTTGTGCGTGCGTAGCTTCATCAGGTGGTTCATACTTCAAGCTGGTTTAAATCATGCATAACCGGTGCTGCCGCCTTAAGTGTACAAAGCCCAGCATCCAATTGGGCTATCGGAAGCACTTTTCCGATTATTTCGTCGTTATCTCCCACATACACTAAACACTCGCATATACGACGTGGTTAATCTGTACCCATTTACCGCAAGAGGAACGAGTCTTGGCGAACTAAAATACCGCATGAGTGGACGAGCTGCTCCTTGAACATTTTTCAAGTCCCTTCGATACTCCGGTCTTCTCGCCTGTATCAGCTCTACGCTAGGGGTATCCCTTCCTTGTTTTTCACACTTTATCGAAACACACGCCCCTTGCTCATGTATGTATGCATATCGCAAACCCGTTTCGGCACGATAACATGTAAAAGAGTAATCGCGTATGACAATGGTTAACCGCGAGATTGGAGCTCAAACGAGCCCAAATTTTGCTCGTTCGCGCTGGAAGACTCGTAAGCAATATGGAGACAGCATAGTAATCTCGGTGCGTGATTTGCTGTGGCCGGGAAAGAGTAAGAAAGTCACGTGAGGGCGGGGTTTGTCATACGATTGATTGGCACAGAACGTGCTGACCTGAGGCGAACGTTCTCGATTCACTCGCCGTATTTACATGATCCTGCCCAACGACACTGAGCTATGTAAGACGAGATGTATGCCCTACCGCCGTACATGAGTCGCCGCTCGACTTGACCGCCCTGTCTTCTCTGCATTCGATTAGTCACTCGGCACTCCCTAATAGCCACCCCATGTTAGTTGCGTCCCCCTTTCCCTCCACCTTTGCCGGCGTCGACGGAAGGAGCTGATATCTAAAGGAAGAACGTGAGTCTTTACCAATACGCTTGGCTTGAGTTCGGAACTTAACTTGTGATCCAGGCTGTCCGTCATAGCACTGTTCTCGCCTCTGCTCCAGTCGAGACCTCCGCAACTACTCGCACCCCAGCGTCTGTCTCCACCCCCGCTCCACCCGCAGCGCCGCCTACCCCACCCATTGCCCCCGTCACTTCCGACAGCCCCGACACATCCCTTCACGCCATCGGGTACATTCAATATAGATATAACCCTCCTTACTTTTCGTTCACATTCCCCTCGACTTTGTTGCTCGCACCCACATCAAAATCGCCCGCATTAGCCCCAGCCTTGTTATTCAATTCCACCAATGCGTCCATGCACGCGTACGAGGATACACTGATGGGGCTGTTGGCCGAGCTGGATGCAGTGGGGAGTTTTGGGGACGAGCATGTGCGGGAAGTAAGGAGGGGGTTAGTTAGCTGAGTTAAGGGCGCTGGAGAAGAAGAGGGAGATATGGAGGTGTCAGAGTGCATCCGAGGCGACTTTTGTCTGAGTCGAGTCTACCCCTGCTGCCTTCGTTACAGCCGAGTCCACTCCTGCCCCTGTCGTCGAGTCTAGTCCCACGCCTACGCCCCCAACAACCATCGGCCCCGTCAATCCACTCACGTGGCTCGCCGCTCGTCCCGCACAACCGTCCGAACCCGAGGATGCTGAAGTTAAGGTCGCCCGCAAGGGACTCTCTACTAAACACGCCACGTCCGAGCCCGAGCCGGTTGCCGTTCAAGATTCAAGGGTCGTTATGGTTCAGGAGCCCGAAGTCTTTGCTGTCGAAGCCCCCGAGTCCGTAGCGGCTGAAGTACCCGAGCCTCTCTCGGTTACGTTCTCCGAACCAGTTGCGGCCGAGTCTTCCGAGTCTCTCGCGGTCGAGCGGCCCGGGACCACAACACTTGAACAACTCGAAAACCTCGCTATTTGGCGAATCCGAGGACCTCGCGCTCGAGTCGATCGGGCGCACGGTCAACGCCCAATCCCCGAGCCTTGCGGCTGAGTCCTAACCCGAGGCCGAGCACGAGGTCGTCGAAACCACGCCAATCGAGGCGGGGTTAATCGAGGTCGAGGTCGAGACCATGACAGAGACGCATATACCCACCAAAGAAGTTAGTTCGAGCTCAGGCCTCGTCGCTGAGTCCCAGAAACTCGCCGAAACGGAGAACGTCGCAATCTCGTTCAACGAGAAACCAAGAGACGAGTCTAATATTGGCTCACTCAACGCAATACAGCTTAAAATATGTAAAATACCGCAGTCCCTTCCTGCAACAGATCATCAGCTGTCGTTAGCGTCATCGAGACCAAATGACCTCACTGACCTTTGTTATAACCACTAAACATTGCGAGGATACAAGAATAATTAGTGCGATGTTAATGGGTGATGTATATGGGCATATACCTACCATGCTCGTCGTCAATCATTACCAAGTTAAACGAATCTATATCCCCGTCAAGGCGTATGGTCGTCTCCACGAATTCCCTACTCGCCCGAATGGTACCCTCACAAAATGCTTCTCCGATCTGGTTGGGAATATTGGGACTTATGGCTCCGCCACCAGAGCCGCGGGCCGATCCTCCTGCTGGTACTTCGAGCGCTCCGCGAGACCTTAAACGGTGCTGGTCGAAATCAAAAATGAGAGCGTCCCTCGTATCGATATCTGTTCGGCCTCGTGCAAACCCGATTATGCGTTGCCCAAATATATAGCATTCGGTGCTATTGCACATATC
The DNA here is from genome assembly GCA_025200755.1 of Ceratobasidium sp. C01. Taxonomy (NCBI): domain Eukaryota; kingdom Fungi; phylum Basidiomycota; class Agaricomycetes; order Cantharellales; family Ceratobasidiaceae; genus Ceratobasidium; species Ceratobasidium sp. C01. Next base: position 9,392 of record JANWGL010007162.1, on the reverse strand, counting down.
GCTGGTACCGACCCATGACGTTCTTTCACCCCAGTCAGCCCATGGTACGACGATAGAGTCAGACTGGCGCTTCGCGATTAGATCGAGAAGAAGGGAGGAAGGAACGCAAAGTGTTCCGGCAGATTCAAAAGCTTCGGCTCCATGAATCGAAGTGGTGTAAATGTCCAAGCACAATAGTCGATCGCTAGGCAAATTGAACACTTTGGGTGGGGGGGTATAGTTTCCTCGAGAGAACGATATCACACCAGAAGGATAACACCGAAGGCGAATCCATGTTTTGACTGTCTGGTTATCAAGAAGCGGTAATGCAAACGATGCAACACGAGGGGTTACTGGAGGTGCGGTTTCGCGAGAGTCGAATCGGTACACGTCCAGAAATCCATAGCAGTCTCCCGGAACGTGTTCCCCTGTTTCAGAGGACCCGGAGAAGCGGGGTACGACGAGCATGTCCTCGGAAAGTAGTGTGAACGAAGCCATATCGCCACCAACGGTGTCTATTCTCTGTGAATATTTACTGTGAACTCAACTATACATAAGAAGTCATACATTATCACTCACCGAGAGCTCCATTCCAGTAGTCCAGTCCCATATCACAATATAAGTCTTGAGGCGCCTCCTTCCAGAACAGAACGAAACGGCTAGTAGGCGATCAGACATATCAAAACGGAAAGTTATAGGAGGATACGCCGTTGGATGTTGATAAGCAAGTATCGAATGGCCAGTGGAAGATTTTGGATGTATCTCATTAGTTGACATGGTTCTTAGATGGATTTTATAAGTATCTTGTTGCCCATGGTTCATCTCCAGCAGTACCAATAGATCTTGGTTGGGATCGATTATGAAATCCTCTACTTCTAGGCCTAGGTCCGGAATAACCCAATGCTTATATTCGGTCCCCCTGTTAGGAGAAGGGAGCTGGTAGAAATGCATTTGGTGAGTGAACGCATTGGTGGGTCGAATGCATCGAGCATATACACCATCCACAAACTCGTATGTATAGCCACCTTCGCCGACATGAAGATCAAAATCGACCGGCACAATTTGTTCGGGATGGTCCCAGTGTGACCTATGGTCTCGTATCACCTCGATCTTTTGAGCATAGGTCAAGTCTAATCGAGGATTGGCAGGTTCGATATAGCCACACGCGTCTAGTTCGAGCAAGTGTTGAAGGTACACATCCGATTTGATTATACGCCGTAGCAGGCGGCATGCCTATTACGAATTACTGAGTACCTTGCCTGAATAGCATTAATGAAACACTGGCTAACCCACTGGCAAGATCTAATAGCCGAAGGCACCGAGAAAGCGAGGATGAGCCGCAAGACATCCTCCGGGATTGAGTCAAATTGCGACGACATTCAATGAACACGATGCAATCACAGTCTTTGTGTGAAATAAGGCCAAGAGATTTAGGATTCACCACGATGTGCTGAGCGGAGCGCTTGATATGTTCTGTCATGATCTTGAGAAATCAGTTTGCTGCATGTCCGGCGCTTATTATTTTGTTACATAACACTCGCTCTGTCTCTGGTACTCCTATTAAAACTTGAGTAAACGTGCGTCAAGGCCTTTTTGGCTTGTAAATTGGTGCAACCAATCAAGTATCTCGCCGGCAGGATTCCGTGAGCGGTGAAATATCTGAGGAATCTTGAGCGGTAAAAGAGCAGGACGTGCCCAGCCGGCACCCAGTCCTGTAGGAGCCAAAGTTAATCTTAGCAACAAGGCTGTATCTGGTCAAGAAAGCGTAAAGGGGACGTTAGTTAACTGCTGGACATTAAATTCTTCTCCGGCATGAGTCTCTTGCACTGTAGTTGTCAAAGCGTTGCTATTGGCATCTTACTAGTATGAATCTTACAGTTCGTGCCATCCGACCCTGAATCTGAACCTGATTTTATTACACTCGACGCTGCGGGGCCGGGGTCGTTTTAGCCTTCTTGCTTATCGTGAGATTGGTTGACGCGCTTAATCGTGGCTCGCATACAACCAACATTTGATCTAATAGTATCTGCGCATACACTCTATGGCTCACAATTGCATGTCTCTATCGAGTGCTGTTTCTTTTTTACACGCATGAGCATCTGAGAACAGACGTATGACTGAGGACAAACCGACGTGAGCGCCGGATAGTAGAATCAGAGACAGGGTCAATATTGAAGAGTGTGAATATTAGTATTAGAGCACTTGTATAACATGTAAACATCGACTCATTTCCTAGAGACGTCTTCATACGCGAGTGATAATCGAGTTTTCCAGCCATTTGAATGGAAAAGGCGATCTACCCTGGGGAATTCCGTTAGCAGTATGATTGCGAGGAGTCTAGTTGAGCAAGGCGATATGTCTCGGACGAGGCTTGGATTCATCGCAGACAATTTATGAAATTTTATTCATTTAAGGAGAAATCAAGAGGTAAGTCTAACATTGCTCACTCAGCGCAAGACAACTCAAAACGTGTAAACTACAGCAGATCGGTTTAGATCTGTGTAAACCTGAGCAACAGCAGATTTATTAGTAGTTGTTGCCTTCACCGACACTGAATGGCCTTCCTGACCTTTGTTATAAGCACTAAATTTGGGAGAAAGCGTAATAGCAATTAGTGTAATGCTAATAGATGGTGCGGAAGCATACACTCACCATGTTCGTCATCAACCATCACTACACTAGACCAACTTGCAGCCTCGTCAAGAGGCAAAACCATCTCCACGTACATCCTGTTCGCTCTAGCAATTCCTCCACAGAATGCTTCCTCCCCGGCCTGTTTGAGAATACTACTATCCACGGTTCTTCCACCAGAGCTCCAGACTAGCCGCCCGGCGGGTACTTTGAGCGCACGGCGGGACTTCAGCCGGTGCTGGTCGAAATCCAAAATGAGGATGTCCCTCGGACCAACGTCTATTCGGCCATGTGTAGGCCCAACTATACGTTGCCCAAATACAAAATATTCGCTGTTATTGCTCAAATCATTGGTGCCGACCCACGAGGTTCCTTTGGCCCAGTCAGTCCATGGTACGTCGATAGTGTTGGGCTGGCGCTTCGCGATTAAATCGAGAAGAAGAGAGGAAGGGATGTAAAGGGTTCCAGCAGATTGAGTAGTTTCCGATCCGTGAACCGTAGTACAAATGTCCAGACATAACAGTCGATTGTCGGGGGACAAATCGAATACTTTGGGTGGGGAGGTAGATTTTCGTCGAGGAAATGGTATCACGTCCGAGGGGGGACACCGAATGCGAACACTCGTCGCAACGTCCGGTTCATCGAGAAGTGGCAACGCAAAAGATGCAATACGGGGAATTACTGCAGGTGCAGCTTCGTGAGAGTTTGAGTGGTACACATCTAAAAACCCATAGCAGTCTCCCGGGACGCGGCATCTTGTCTCAAAGGACTCAGAGAAGCGGGGCACGACAAACAAGTTTTCGGAGAGTAGTGTGAACGAAGCTATATCGCCATTACCAATATGCATTCTCTGTGAATGTTTACTGTAAACTCAATTATATGTCAGACGGCATATACGGACACTCACCGAGAGTTCCGTTCCAGTAGTCCAGTCCCATATGACAATATAAGATCCGAGCTCTCTCATTGCAGAGGAAAATAAAATAGCTAAGAGATGACCAGATGTCTCAAACCGGAAAATCGCGGGGGGATAATCCGGCGTTGGATGTTGATAAACAAGTATTGAGTGGCCAATGGAGGTTTTTGGATGTATCTCATTAGCTGACATGGTTCTTAGGTGTATTTTATGAGCCCCCGGTTGCTCGTGGCTTGTCTCCAACAGTACCAATAGATCCTGGTCAGGATCGATTCTAAAATCGGCTATTTCCAAGCCTAGGTTCGAGATAATCCAGTGCTTATACTCGGTCCCTCGGTTAGGGGAAGGGAGTTGGTGGAAATGCATTCGATAAGTCGACGCATGTCGAACGCACCGAGCATATACACCTTCCACAAATTCGTAGATGTAGTCATCCTCGCCAAGGTGAAGATCGAACGTAACTGGCGCAACCCGTTCGGGGTGGTCCCAATGTGATCTATGGTTTCGTATCATCTCGATCTTCTGAGCGTAAGTCAAGTCCAACCGAGGGTTGGCAGGTTCGATGTAGCCACATGCGTCTAGTTCGAGCAAGTATTGTAGGTACACATCCGATTTGACTATATCCCGCAGCAGGCGACATGTCTATATATATCGCTCAGTATCTGAGTGGCTTCTAGTAAAATATTGGCTGACCCATTGACAAGATCTGATGGTCCAAGGCACCAAATAAGCAAGTATAAGACGCAAGACATCCTCGGGGAGTGAGAGGAACTGCGATGACATTCGTTGAACGCAATGCAATAGAGGCCTTTGGATAGAATATGATTAATGTACTTGAACCCGCACAACGATATGCCGAGCGGAGCGCTTGTCGTGGTCGTTGGCATCATATTACCACACCACATCTGGCGCTTCTTTTTATTACATAACGCTCCATTTTAGGCATCCTTCTATTATAACTCCAATAAAAACGCGCGAAGGCCTTAACTTGTTAAATCTTGCAGTGCCTCGACGTTCTCATGAGTAACACTCCTCGAACGAAGTAAGCAAGATGTGTACAATCGCCCCTCGACCGTCTAGGGTAAAGGTTAATTATAACAATGAATCGTTTCGCCAAGGGAGCGTGAGAGCGATGCTAACAAGTTACTAGGTGTTAATCTTGTCTCTAGAGTGGTCCTCTTGTAGTATAGCGAGAACGGCATCAAATATCAGCTCGGAATTTGATGTGCTTTGACGTCCACCTTGTCAACCCCCAGGGTGTCATCTAAAAAGCGCATATAGCCTCATTTTCTTAAAGTTAAGATATTAGTCGGAGACCTCCTAAAATTGACATACCGAAACACCCTAACACGTAGGCTTACGGTCTTTCGTGCGGGTGCCGTTTCATCATGCGGCTCGTCTTTAAACGGATTCCAAAAGAAGCCATATAGTGGACACTCTTCCAAGGAAGAGGAGCTACCACCAAAAGCATTTAGTATAACCGAGTGAATAACAAGCCCAGAAACAACCCAGATTTTAGGTGGTCTACCTCGAAGGATTCGTGATAACATTATCACCGTGGAGAAATAACGTTGAGTTAGGTGATACCATTCGGGTAATAAGGGGCATATGGGATAGACTCGCATAGAATCCGTGCAATTCCGTTTGATAAGAAACTAAGATGCACATACAAGATTGATTCACTCAGTGCAACGAAAATTAAAATGTATAAACCACAGCTGATCGGTTGAGTTCTGTTGGAATCTGTGTAGTAACGCATACGTCAGTTGTCGTCGCCTTCATCTCAAGACTAGATAACCTTTCTGACCTTTGTTATAACCACTAAACGTCGAGGAAGTGTACTGGCAATTAGTGACATGTTAAGGGGTGGTGTGTACGGGCGTATACCCACCATGCTCATCGTCAATCATCACTGCGTTTGACGCATTCACAGTCTCAGCGAGACGTAAGACCGTCTCCCGGTACTCCCTACTCGCCCGAGTGGCCCCCCCACAGAAAGCTTCCTCCCCAACCTGTTTAGGGACACCGCTGTCCATGGTTCTGCCACCAGAACTGCAGCCCAATTCTCCAGCAGGTACTTCAACCACACCACGAGACTTTAGTCGGTGCTGGTCAAAATCGAAAATGAGGATGTCCGTCGGCCCAATGTCCGCTCGGTCTTGTGTAAACCCAATTATGCGTTGCCCGGACACAAAATATGTGCTATTATTGCTCATATCGCTAGTACTGACCCATGAGGTTCTTTTACCCCAGTCAGCCCACGGTATGGTGATGGCATCAGGCTGGCACTTTGTGATTAGTTCGAGAAGCAGGGAGGAAGGGACGTAGAGAATCCCAGCAGAATTGGAAGCTTCGATTCCAGAAATCGCAGCAGTGTAAATGTCTAGACACAACAGTCGATTGCTGGGCGGCAGGTCAAATACTTTGGACGGGGAGGTAGGGTTTCTTCGAGAGGACGATATCACGCCTGAGGGGGCACACCGAATATAAACGGATGTTTCAACGTCCTGGTCACCAAGAAGCGGTAATGCAAATGACGCAATACGGAGGGCCACTGGAGACGTGGCTTCGCGAGAGTTGAATCGGTACACGTCCAAGAAACCATAGCAGTCTCCTGGAACGAGTTCTCCTAATTCAGAGGACTCGGAGAAGCGAGGCACGACGAATTGATCTTCAGAAAGTAGTGTGAACGAAGAGTAATCACCACCAATAGTGTGTATTCTCTAAGAACGTTTAACTCCGACCGTACATTGAAGGTTATAGACGACCACTTACCGAGAGCTCCGTTCCGGTAGTCCAGTCCCATATAACGAAATAAGACTTGAGGTGTCTCATCGCGGAGCAAAATAAAATAGCTAAGAGGTGACCAGATATCTCAAATCGGAAGGTCGAAGGAAGGTGATCCACCGGATGTTGGTAAGTAAGCATCGAACGGCCAACGGAGGTTTCTGGATGTATCTCATTGGTTGACATGGTTCTTAGATGTATTCTATAAGCCCCTCGTTGCTCGTGGTCCATATCCACCAGTACCAATAGATCCTGATCTGGATCAATTCTAAAATCGTTTATATCCAGGCCTAAGTCCGGGATAACCCAGTGTTTATACTCGATCCCCCGGTTTGGAGAAGGGACCTGGTGAAAATGCATTTGATGAGTCGACGCGTCAACGAAACCCGGAGGTTGGATGCATCGAACATATACGCCGTCCACAAACTCGTACATGTAGACCCCTTCGGCCACATGGAGGTCGAATGAGGTTGGGGTGACTTGTTCGGGATGGTCCCAGCGTGATCTGTGGTTTCGTACCACCTCGACCTTTTGGGCATAGGTCAAGTCCAATCGAGGGTTGGCAGGTTCGATGTAGCCACACGCGTCTAGTTCGAGCAAGGATTGTAGGCACACGTCCGATTTGACGATATCTCGTAGTAAACGACACGCCTATATAATAGTCGTTGAATAACTTGCACCAGTGGTTTTTAGTGAGACACTAGCTGACCAATTGACAAGATCTAATGGCCGAAGGCACCGAATAAGCGAGAATAAGGCGCAAGACATCCTCCGGGATTGAGTCAAACTGCGGCAACATTTGATGAAGATGATGCAATTGTAACGCTTGTGTGCAAAAAGGTCGGTATTGCACAGACTCGTGGTGGTCCCTGAATTCGCAATAGAGCACCCAAAACGAGCTCGTCACGCAAAGCACTCGCTATATTTAGACGCGGTGTCAGGGAGCCATATTGTTGCTTTCCGTCACCTAACACTCGCTCCATCCTATGCTGTATAAATATATCGCTGTTACAATAAAATTTGAGTAAAAGTGTACTAAGGTCTTCTTGGCCCACAAAGTCGCGAGATGCGTCAACACCCTTGCAGGCATGACTCTTTGAGCCACCCCAATCGTAAAGGGGCCAAAATTGATCGCAGCAACAAGGCGGTATTTAGTCTAGGAAGCGTAAGAGAAACATTGACTGGTTACTAGGCGTTGAGTTCGTCTTCAGTATGAGTACTTTGTAGTATAGCGAGGACTGCATATAGTCGCGTCAATTCGGAATTTGATGCGCTTTGATAGCCACCCAAACGACCGGTGCTGCCACTGAAAGTATACCAATGTGGTGGCATAAAGGCCCATAGACCACCCGGAGGCAGGGCGATCTGCTTTGAATTATTTACGATTAAGTCTTATAGCAACCTGGGTGTGGAGAAACATTGTCACTCGTGATGGTCCCTCTCGAGTAATAATAGGTACATCTGTCCCAAAGTACTCGCGTGCAATTCGTGCAAGTTCGCTTAACATGAAATTAAGAGGGAAGCCTAACATAGGCTATTCGACGCGATACAATCTAAAATGTATAAACCATCGCAGCCCCATCCTGGGCGACAACAGCTGTGTCAGTTACTGTCCCCCTTTCAGGAATAGTTGGCCTTCCTGACCTTTATTATAACCACTAAGCATTGCGAGGGTGAAATAGTAGTTGGTATAATGCTAAGAGCTAGTGTATAAGAGCTACTTACCATGCTCATCGTCAATCATCGCTACGCCAGACCTGTTTGCCGCCTCGTCAAAACGCAGAATCGTCTCCACATATTTCCTGTTCGCTCTAGCATTCCCCCCACAGAATGCTTCCTCCCCGACCTGTTTGGGAATACTGTTGTCGGTGGCTCTACTGCCGGAGCTGTAAACCAACCCTCCAGCTGGTACGTCGAGTGCACCACGAGACCTCAGCCGATGCTGGTCAAAATCAAAAATGAGGACGTCCCCTTGTTGAATATCTTCCCGGTTTCGCGCAAATCCAGTTATGCGTTGCCCGAATACAAAATATGTGCTTTTATTGCTCATATCGCTGGTACTGACCCATGAGGTTCCTTCAGCCCAGTCAGCCCACGATATGGCGATAGGGTCAGGCTGGTGAACCTTCCCATGCTGATGTTTCGCAATCGAGTCGAGAAGAAGGGAGGAAGAAACGTAAAGCGCCCCAGCAGACCTTGAAGGCCCAAGTCTAGAAATCGTAGCAATTTGAACGTTAAGGCAGAGTAGTCGATCGTTGGGCGACAGATCGAATACTTTGGACGGGGCAGTAAAGTACCTTCGAGAGGATGATATTATGCCCGAGGGGGCACACCGAATACGAACAGACGTCCTAGCGTCCTGCTCGTCAAGAAGTGGTAATTCAAATGACGCGGTATGGTGGGTCACTGGAGGCGTAGCTTCTTGGGCGCTGAATCGGTACACGTCTAAGAAGCCATAGCAATCTCCTGGAATGCGTCCCCCCATTTCAGAGGACTTAGAAGGACGAGGCACAACAAATAGATCTTCGGAAAGTAGTGTGAACGAAGCAGCCGCTTCACCATTGGTGCACACTCTCTATGAATGTTCAAATTTAAGCATACATTGAAAGGCACATACAACCACTCACCGAGAGCTCCGTTCCGGTGGTCCAGTTCCATATGACGATGTATGACTCGGCGTATCTCATTTCAGGGGAAAATAAAATGGCTAGAATGCGACCAGATACCTCAAACCGGAAGTTTGTAGGAGGGTAGTTCGCTATTGGATGTCGATATGTAAGTATCGAATGGGTAGCGGAGGCTCTTGGATGTATCTCATTAGTTGACATAGTCCTTAGATGGATTCTATAAGCCTCTTGTTGCCCATGGTTCATCTCAATGAGCACCAATAGATCCTGATCAGGGTCGATTCTGCAATCCATCACCTCCAAGCCTAGGTCCGAGATCATCCAGTGCTTATACTCGATCCCCCGGTTAGGAGAGGGAACCTGGTAGAAACGCATCTGATGAGTCGATGCACCGGTGAGATCTGTAAGCTGAATGCATTGGGCGTATACACTGTCCATATACTCGTGCATAT
>JANWGL010007152.1:0-15366 GCA_025200755.1 Ceratobasidium sp. C01 | reverse complement strand
ATTTTGCAAAGCGCTGTAATCTATATGTTGAATAGGAACTTGCAAGTCACCGCTCGGTCTGTGTGCGTGCGACCAAGTACCTGGATTGCCGAATAGGACAACTCATGGCGCTCTTAACAAGAGTGGGTTTATTCGGACAGTATAATTTCATTACGCATAGGCAGCGGCATCAACAGCAAGTAGTGAATAGATACGATAATTAAGATAGCAAGGTGATAAGAATGGATGCTTGCAGCAGACAGTTGGGGGTACGCAAGAGGTGCCCGAAAGCCAGACATATGCCAGGAAAATACAAACGCAGATATTTTGCTAGAAATATCCAAAGACGTGCCCAAGTTTCCAGAAATCCTCGTAGTTAGCAGTTTGACGGTGGACAGCGCCCAATCGTATTTCAGACCTGGAAAGAAAGCTCGAGCAGGTTCTGAGCAACGACTTGAAACGGATCGAGTCGATAAGGCTGTCAAGCGGCGGTCATGAGGTGGTTGTTGAGTGTTGCAGCGGTTGCATCAACTTATTTGAACACCTGTTTGTGCCAGTTATGGTCGGACCCTGATGACATCATCCCCTCTTTGTGGTCCAGGTGATTTCCGTTTCAGTAGGACGTTGCTGAAAATACAGCGGCATGCGTTGATATAAGTTTAATGATGTAATCGTCAGTATAAAACTGGTAGGATCCTGCAGCCAGGACACTGACCTCACCCCGGGTTGGTGATATTGCCATGTATGCACCAAACATCTCGAGCAGAAGGGAATGTGAAGCTAATAGTTGCGTTCTCGACTACTTGAGGCCGGCTCGGTAGGATCCTCATCCTCGCCAAATACCCGGCTGAAAGAGATTTATCTATTTCTCGCTTTATAGGCAGGATCAAATGCACGTTTCGTCTAGAGTAAAGTGGGGACGAGGGGGAGGCTAGGAGTCCGGGTTGGCTCAAACACAGGCGAGCATGTCCAGGTGTAAGAGACATTCAGAGTCGACGCTTCCGGGATCAAGTATGGAATTTACATAAGCTTTGGCCCAAAGGCGAGGGCAGGAGCGACCAGGATCGGCACCTCTGAATTTCATGTGAGTCAGCGCCTTCTCTCTGAATTAAACCTTTTGCGAGAACACAGAATGCCTGCCCAAAAGGTTACCAGAGCCCGCCTGGTACTTTGTTTCTTACTCGCTAGCCATACGCTCGACATTTGCGTGGTGAGTTCCTCTATCTTATCTGGCCCAGTAAGATATCCCAATGACCTCAAGACGGCCGCAGGCCTATTCTGGAGGATTATCAAAGAAAATGGGATTTTGCTCAGCTCCAGCACCAGGCATAAGGTACGGGATCCAATGAGCCTCGCGCCCTGGCAGCGATGGGCATCAGACGTTCATCAAGTTGGTAGGTCTATTGCTCCCTAAAATTAAATTCAGTTTTCCTTTACAACACTCACTCGCCCAGTTAGATTCCCAAGCGCGATGGTGACGGAGCTAATCTAACCCTCGATCCTAAGCTGTCCAAATAGACCAGAAGGTTGTACCAGTGGCTCACCGACTCTTAGTGTATGTAGAGATATACTTGCAGCAAAAATATTACTACATGTGGGTCTGTTGGGCGCATTCAAATTTTCCCACCCACGCTTCACTACATCAACCCCTATAATCCGATGGGGCCTCCACGTCAGGTCACCGACAAAGAAACAATCAAACTCAATTACGTACCTTGCCAAAAAGCCCGCTTGGATCGTATTTTTTCTTCACATCAACCAATCGGGGATAATTACTTCCAAATTGTTGAACAAGGAGCTTTTGACTAGCCGCTGAACTATCTTTATCGTCGGGAGACGTGGCATATCCTTCGGCGAGGGAAGGATCTTGACCGAAATATTCTGTGCGTAGATTTGTGATGGCCTGAGTAAACTCGCTTATTGAGCCGGTGATTAGAGTAGTGGAGGCAGGATCTGTCCAATGCATCAACTGAAAGACATTGAACCGCTGAAAGTAGTTGAGATTAGCATTGTAACCATAAAAATCCTAATACATTTGCCTACCGGCTCGCGATGAACAAATGCCGTAGCGTTGCTTGCCACGGAGCACCACTTATCCGTATGGTAGAACTCGAATATCATCTTTGAGCCCTCCAGTACAGCATATTGATTTACGAATTTCGTCCACAATGAAAAGACTCCCGTAGCAAGCCCTACAGGAAGCCCGGCTGCGGTGCTAGGGATGTGATTAGCCCGGAGTGCACGAGGTCCCCCGCCAGCTGTGTGCTCATTCTAGAGGTATATAAACAAGGGTTAGCTAGGTCGCGAAATGATACAGACTTTTCTTAACCTGAGCCGCGTTTAGCCCCACGTAGGCTAGATAGATGTGAATCAAAGCAAGCCAGTATCACCCATTTTTATACCACTTACGGATTGCACCAGATATATTCATGACTGGTCCCAACTTGGCAAATCGTTCGAACCGTTTAGCGCCTTCCTCGGTATCACCATTGTAGACTAGGTTAAGAACAAACACTGGCTGAATATATTTGGCTTCAGTATAGATCTCGGACCTGAGCACACATATTACTCCCACCTGCTTAGCGATAGGTCCTAATGTATATATAATGATAGCAGTTTCCTGGTTAGACCGCTCGGGTAGCCAGGCGTTGATCTCGGAAACTACCGATTCAAGCTGAGGAGGCGGGAATATAAGCACTGAACATCACGTCAGCAATGCAGTAGCATCTGTGTCCGAGACGCAAGACTGACTGCTCGAATACACGTCTCGCTGCTGATCGTGCAGCCTAAACACAAACTCGGTCACAACCCCAAAGTTCCCGCCACCACCGCGTAGTGCCCAGAACAAGTCTGCGTTATCTGAACCAGACGCGGTTATAATCTCTCCTGAGGCTGTGACCACGGTCGCTTGAACAAGATTATCTATCATTAGACCATATTGGCCGATCAGCCAGCCAAAACCACCGTCAAGAGTAGAACTACGATGGGACTGTCAGAGGACAACGAAGCGAAAGCTAAGGATATATGGTGACATACCCCCCTGGTTAATGACGCGGTTTTAGCTTGTGGTATCCAAGCGAGTATATGTATGCTTACCAACTCCAACTTGATTTATAGCTGCGGAAACGGTCGCTAGACCTGTAGATTGTGATTGGAGATTGGACACTCTAAAATTTGTTACTTCATCAAAGCTACGAACCGTACTTGGCTGCTGCCTCGTCCACCTGCTCCCAAATGCATCCCCCTCCAACGTATGCCAGCTTTGCGGTCGGATCTACGCGGACATCGCACAATTTGGGTTGTAGATCGATGACAACGCCACCGTCGCAGCTTGAGGCGCCTGTAGCACTGAACCCGCCTCCCTAAGACGCGAACCTCGATGAAGTGTACAGATTGCACAAATCCTGTGCGCATACACACACCTTGATCGCAAGGCTAAGTGTATTTTGAGACTGGTACGGTTCTTTGCCTCGCGCAAAAGAAATGACCTGGACAATGTCGCCCGGCGTAGCGGGGCACACAATTAGAGCCGCTGGTTTCTCGGTGTTCGTCGCCCAACGCTTAAGCGAGTATCCAGGATCGTTTGGAAGATAGGAAGCCGCCGATGGGGACAATATGGCGCGGAGCCTAGCCAAAGCACTCGAGTCTATAGGAGACATGCAGCTCTGTCGTGATTTTTGACGATGTCAAGGAATTTGGTGGGGGGTGGTTGGTGTGAGAGTTACTGTGGCAAGCGACGTTTACTGTACCGAGCAAGCTTTATCCATAGCTTCTCTCCTAAATTTGATTGGCGTAAAGCTAACTGACTAGAAGGGAAATGCCAAGAGGACATCACTGATTTGAGATTGCGTTGGTACCCTGATGAGGATGGCCCACCGGCGTCATCGATGCGGCGCAAGCGAATAATATCTTGCGCATATATACAGGATTTACGGAGCGCTAGTGTAATATGACAAACGCTTACTAATTCTTCGACAGACCCATCTACAATTTTGGAGAAAGAGTATTCTTAAGCGCATATCCTTCGCTTTCACAATCAGTTTTTTGTCGCGTATCCAACCGAAAAGGGCTGGAATATTACTTGCTCTTCGGTCAAACCAAAACAGTGATACTATTGGAGGAGGAGGAAGAGAGAAATCAAATCCGACTTAGAAATGGCAACAAGCATATGCTTCAATTGGGTAGATGTTTCACATAGTACGGCGCGGTCATTCACACGTTCAAAGCTACCGCGGGACAGCAAGCCACCTGCCAAAAGTATTGCCGGGGTCGTACTTGCGCTTCGCCTCCACTAGTCGAGGGAAGTTGGTTCCAAATCGGCTGCGAACCACCTCCTTGTTTGCGTAGCCACCTTGTCCGACTAATTCGGGGGCAAAGAAATCGTTACGGCTCTTCACGAAAGCTTTGTCAAAAGCGAGAGTGGCGGGTGTGGCCTGCTCCGTAAAAGCCGGGTCGGATCAATGGAGCAGATAGGCAATAGAGAGTTTGTGCATAGTGACATTGTCACTATGTGACGAATTTTCAATCTCGAATATTTTCATGTTTTCTCACTGCATCCCAGCGATACTTCGAGAACTTACCGAAGATATCATGCTCTGTCGACACAGAAAGTTTGAAGGCTTTAGGTGGTGCGTTGGTCGAGAAATCGCCGTCACAAAATTTAGGCTTAGTGACATTGTCACTATGCACAAACGCCCTAATGTTATAGATCTTGCGATCAGATATAAATTAAAGTTAAAGTAAATGATGGTATTGCATGTATGGGTGCTTACCGGCTATCGGTGAGCGGGGGCGGTTGCATCTGCGGGCACAGAACTCCATTTGCCGGGGTGGTAGAGCTCGATGATGTTAACAGTTCGCGAAGCCGTGGGGTTTTCCGTTACAAATTTGTACCATCCTGAGTAGATACTTGCTACAAATGCGACGGGAAGTCCTTCAGGGGTAGCGGGGATGAAATTTCCCTGGAGAAGGCAAAAGTGACCGTGCCCTGCGACTGGATTCTACCCGGGCTAGACATTAGCGTATGTCGAATAAAAGGTAATCATAGGTGGGGTAGTACCTGCATCATATTCAACTTCAGGTAGGCTAAAACTGAGATCATTAATAAAAGTATAGAAAATTAGAAACAGGAAAAGCCTATACGAATTGTTTCGGTTATGTTCACCACTGGCCCGAGCTTAACGAAGTGTTCGAATTTCTTGGCGCCCTCCTCTGAACCGCCGTTGTAAATCATCTGAACAACAATCCCGGGCTTCAGTGGAGATGCGTTAGAGCTTAACCACGAGTTCACGTTTCCAGAGGCGCATGAGGCGTGCAGCGGTTGCGATATCTTATTTGGACATCTGTTTGTGCAGGTCACGGTCGGACCCGAATGACGTCATCTCTCCCTCTCATCAACGATGACGTCAGAAACCCCCAAGACACACGACCCACACGACCCAGATAACGAACACAAGCCAATAGTGGAACAATAACGATAGAACTCATTTTTTTCAGGAATCTTAAGTCGCACCATCGTTCGCACACAAGGTGCCATAGTCCACAAGGGACACCTGGCGATTCAGGGATCGTGAGCGCTCCCGAGGCGCACAGAGAAATTTCCAGGTCTGGTGAAGAGGCTCTGAGGTTCCCGAGTTTATCTGTAAGAACCGAGGTAGTCACTCCTATGCCAATCTTCATTGCCTAAACTCGGAGAGTTTCGTCCTTCGACAACGAAAAGAAGCTGAGAGTTAGCGCCTGGTAGTAGTTGGAACCTGCCGATCAGCATAGCGTCCAGGCCAAAAAAGGAAATATTCTTGGAACACACCCGATGCTGTGACCGGGCGTTGCAGAGCTGTGATGGGCAACTTTCGAGGCGCAACACCGCGGGAGGAAACATTTAAGGCTTCGTGGATAAGTTATCTCGATAACACCCCCTTGACTCGACTTCTCAGTTAATCATTTACCTCTTTATCGAGATTGCACGTATCTAATGGATGAGTTCTCAAGAGAGTTGACGGACGAAGCCAGCGCATTGAGGTTAGAATATAACAACGTTCTTTGATCGTATGATACTAACTACCGTGCAAAAATTGTACAACACAGCTCAGTTAATTCAAAGGTATGTTGGGGCAAATGACTTATAGATTTATATTCATGACACCACCGAATTGTGCACAGGACCAGTCCTTGGTCGAGTTAGGCGAAGCATATTTAACGAGATTAAACACCGCTACGCCAGAAGTTGATTCGGCTACTTCGCTACCAAGAACATATCCGGACAGCGGCCAATTCCATGGATCAACCGAAAACAATGCCGAGTGGAGTGATTTGGTGGACTGTATGATTCGTCTCCTCAACATCAAAGACCCACTGGCAATGGCCGATACGCTCATGATCAGCGGAAGAGTCTGGAGTTCTTTAGGCAAACACTTGGTAGAACAATTCAAGCTTACAGACGAGGTTAAATTCATCGACCAGGCCATTGGTTGTAACTCTCGAGCACTGGAGTCCACCACGGACGGAGATGATGCCAGGATTGAATATCTATACGATCTGGGTTGCTCGCACGGTTATCGATTTGGGCGACTGGGCGATCCCGCAGACATCGACAGGGCGATCGCGTGCCAGTCCCAGGCGGTCTTTCTTGCTGCAGATGGCGAATCATTCAAGCCTGGCGTACTCAAAACCCTCGGTATCTCGCATGAGACCCGATTTCAACGCCTAGGCGATCTTGCAGACATCGACAGGGCGATTGCTTGCCAGTTTCAGGCATTCTTGCTGACTCCAGATGACCATCCAGATAGGCCGGGGATGCTCAACAACCTCGGTCTCCCGCACCAATGTCGATTCGAGCATCTGGGGGATATTAAAGACATCGAGAGGGCGATTGCATACCAGTTGCAAGGGGTTTTACTCGCTTCAGATGACAACCCAGAAAAGCCTATTATACTCTACAACTTGGGTAACTCGCATATTCTTCGATATGAGCACCTGGGCGAACATGCAGACCTCGACAAGGCGATTACATTTCAGTCTCAGGCGGTTTTACTTTTGACAGATGGTCATCCACAAAGGCCCACAACGCTCAATAACCTTAGCCGTTCGCACCTGCTCCGATTTGAGCGCTTGGACGAGCTTCCGGACATCGATAGAGCGATTGATTTCCAATCACAGGCGGTTTTGCTTAGCCCGGACGGCCATCCAGACACCCCCAGGAGAATCATTAGCCTCGTAAATTTGCACTATAGTCGATTCGAGCGCCTAGGAGACGTAGCAGACATGGACAGGGTGGTCACCCGCCAGTTTCAGGTGGTTTCGCTCACTCCGGATGGCCACCCAGACGAGCCCAGGAGGATTAGCGACCTTGGGAGCTACCACGAAATCCGATTTGGCCGCTTGGGCGATCTTGAAGACATCGAGAAGGCGATAGCGTGCAAGTCTCGCGCGGTTTTGCTCACTCCGGATGGCCATCCAGACAAACCTGGTATGCTCAGCAACCTCGGCGCCTCGTACCAGAGCCGATGTAACCGCCTGGGCGCACTTGAGGACATAGAAAGGGCGATTGCGTATCAGTCCCAGGCGGTTTCGCTCACTCCAGATGGCCATCCAGACAAGGCCGGGAGGCTCGGCAATCTTGGTGTCTCGCACCAGACTCGATTTGAGCGCCTGGGCGAGCTTGCCGACATCAACACGGCAACTGCATATCTTTCACAGGCGGTTTCGCTCATTCCATATGACCATGCAGATCGGACTGCTATGCTCAACAACCTCGGCGCCTCACACCAAATTCGATTCAACCGCTTGGGCGATCCTGCAGACATGGACAAAGCGATTATATGCCAGTCTCAGGCAGTCTCGTCCACTCCAGATGGTCATCCAGACATGCCCAGGAGGCTCAGCAACCTCGGTATCTTACACCAGAGTCGGTCAGAGCTCCTGGGCGACTTTGAAAGCATCGATAGGGCGATTGCATGCCAGTTTCAGGCGGTCTTACTCACTCCAGATGAGCACCCAGACAAGCTCGATATGCTCAGCAACCTCGGTATCTCTCACCAAACTAGATTTAAAAGCTCGGGCGAGCTTGCAGATATCAACAATGCGATTTCGTATCAGTATCAGGCGGTTTCTCTCGCTGCAGATCGCTATCCATTCAAGCCTGCTATGTTCACCAACCTCGGTACCTCGCACCAGACTCGATTCCAACGCCTGGGCGAGCTCGCGGATGTGGATAGGGCAATTGCGTGCTATTCTCAGGCGGTCTTGCTCGCTCCAGATAGCCACCCAGTAAAGCCTGGTATGCTCAGCAACCTCGGCACCTCGCATCAGAGTCGATATGAGCGCCTAGGCGATCTTGTAGATATCGATCGGGCAATTGCGTGTCAGTCTCAGGCGATTTCGCTCATTCCAGCTGGTGATTTGGACAAACTTGGTATGCTCTGTGACCTCGGTAACTCACACCAGTGTCGGTTTGAATGTCTGGGAGAGCTCGCAGATATTGACAAAGCGATTACATACCAATCTCAGGCGGTTTCGTTCGCTCCAGACAGCCATCCAGGCAGGTCTATGATGCTGCATAACCTCGGCAATTCATACCAGCGTCGATTTAAAAGCCTGGGAGAGCTTGCAGACAACGACAGGGCGATTGCATGCCAATCTCAAGTGATTTTGCTCAGTCCGGATAGCCATCCAGACATGCCCGGATGGCTCGTCAACCTGGGCAACTCATATCAAGGTCGATTTGAAAGTCTAGGCGAGCTGGCAGATATCGACCAGGCGATTGTGTGCCAATCACAAGCGGTATCGCTAACTCCAGATGGTCACCCAAGCAAGCCCGGGTTTCTCACCAACCTCGGGAATTCGCTCAGGCACCGATTTGAGCGCCTGGGTGAGCTGGCAGACGTCGACAAAGCGATTGCGTTTCAGTCTCAGGCGATTTCTCTCACTCCGGACGGCCACGCAAATAAGCTTGCTCTACTAAATAACCTCGGCAACGCGCACGAGTGTCGATGGAATCGCTTAGGCGACCTCGCCGACATACATTTCTCAATCTCAGCATTTCGCAAAGCTGCACTTTTCTCTACTGGGAGTGTGACAACACAGTTCAATGCTTCACGGCGATGGGCTAGACTTAGTGTAATGTCCGACGACCCTTCCTCACTTTCAGCATACCAGCGGACTATGGAGTTGGTTTCGAAAGTCGTCTGGATTGGTTCAACTATTAGCCGCCGATATGAACACATGCAAACCATCGGTTCCGTAACTGTAGAAGCAGCAGCCGTTGCGATCTTGGCTAAGGAGTATGGGCTAGCACTTGAGTGGCTCGAAACTGGCCGCTCAATCGTTTGGAGTCAGATACTCCAACTCCGAACGCCGTTTGACGATCTGTGTATGTTGGATCCTCGTCTCGCCAATGACTTCAAAGAGATCGCCTCTGCACTTGAGCATGCTACGTCACGGTCCTCGGACTCAGTCGCCCAAGTCAATGATCTAGACGCCTTGGAAGTCGCTGCTCAAAAGCACCACCGTCTCGCAGAAGAGTTCGACCGCCTTCTTATCCAAGTTCGAAAACTGCCCGGTTTCCAAGACTTTATGCGCCCAAAAAGGTTAACTGAGCTCACGCCTGCCGCACAGTTCGGACCTGTTGTTGTTGTCAACGTGTACTCCAACCGATGCGATGCGCTCATCCTGCAACCCCAAACCGATCAAGTCGCACACGTCTATCTGCCTGATATAGCAGATTCTGATGTGGCAGATCTCTACCGTCGGATGCAGAAAGCCCCAGGGATGAGGCAACGAGGCCTGCGAATGACAGTGCGACCCGATCGTTCCCTTGAAAACATCCTAGAGACACTCTGGCATAAGATCGTACATCCCGTGCTCACCTCCTTGGGATATGTTGTATGTTCGCTTAGTCCATAAACCTGTGCTCTAGTGCCTAACCGCGAATCATCCAGGAGAAGCTACCTATCGATCAGCTCCCGCATATCACTTGGTGCATGACGGGTGCGCTCGCGATGCTTCCAATCCACGCTGCAGGCTGCTACCACGACGGAGGCGACAAGTTGTTCGAATACGCGGTTTCTTCTTACGCTCCAACTCTGAGCTCCTTGTTGCCCTCGAATACGCGATCTCTTGAGCTAGGTGTCATCCTGGCAGTGAGCGAGGAATCCACGCTGCCGGCCACTAAGCGCGAGCTCGCTCACATTAAAAGACACGTGGGAGCAGCATCTTGTGTGCAGCTTCAGGGCGATGAGGCCTCAGCTGAGGCGGTATTGGACGCTATGGAGCAGTGCAACTCCATTCATTTTGCATGCCACGCCTCGCAGAATCTTGATCAGCCAACCGAAAGCTGCTTTCACTTACACAACAGGGGATTAAGCCTTGCAGAAATCACGAGAAGGTCGCTGAGGAACAAAGGTCTCGCATTCTTGTCAGCGTGCCAGACTGCCACTGGAGACCAGAAGACGCCCGACGAGGCGATCCACTTGGCAGCCGGTATGCTGGTAGCTGGCTATCCGACTGTGGTTGCTACCATGTGGTCTATCATGGATGCCGACGCGCCTATTGTCGCTGATCACGTTTACGGTCAGCTTGCGAAAGATGGAAATCTGGGTGGGGGGAGGGCCGCAAGAGCGCTACATGCAGCATTAGCAGCTTTGCGTGGGGCGATTGGAGAGAAAGAGCTGATCCGATGGGTGCCATATATACATATTGGTGTCTAAGTTAATTCTTATGCAAGAGCGTATGTTGTTTTACTGTAATTTGCCGAAATCCATGCACTTGGTGCCTGAATCACAAAATTAAGTCAGAAACCGCAAGAACCACCACAATGGCAATTGTGTGTATCCAAATAAAATAAAGTGGGGAAAGGTGGGAAATATGGACAAAGGGTACTGGAAGGAAGTATTGACAAAATTGCAAGATCTGTCAGGAAGGCGGATTTCAGATATTTTCCTCACATTCAACTTCAAAATTAAAGTTGCACTTCGACTAAATTTAATTTCATAGGTGACGAGCGCGCGAAATTTCCAAATATGTGCCTTCAAGCAAGCTTAATCTTACGTATTACTCATGGTTGGAACTTTGTATGCGTGCACTTTCAGCACCCAGGGCTCGACCAGTACTGTTCTTGGCGTTCATTGTCAGTCACGTGACCAATCAACTCTCACCTGCCTTGGGTTTAGCATTCCACTCTTCGTACGCTTTCCACGACACCATTCTTATGGAGGCTCATGTTTCCATGAGAGCTCTCGCCGCAGTTTTTATGTCCCATTCCACATAACCTATCGCCGCTACGGGCACCCTCAACCGATTGAGGCGATTTTAAACCTGAATAGCGCTGCGACGGGCAAGCGCGATGCGTTCGTGTTTATGAATCGGTATGCAACGGAGAATGTGGCAGCTTGGTTGGTCAGGAACACGTAGGGGGGGGGGAGATTATGACTAACATGCTGCGAATACTAGCAATTCGGGCAATCAAGAAGGATTGTGTGATGGCCTGGGGGCGGATCGCAACAAGAGCCTGAGTCCTCTTCCCGTCCTCTATAATCACTGATTTAGTTAACTTTGTCTCTGGGGTTCTCGCTAGAAAGCACATTGATTGAGTCACGTTGCACTTCGCTCAGCTCGCCATGGATACCCAGCTGCGGCATCTGCTGGCACGACCCAACCTGGACCTCGGAGGACCACAAAACGATCTAGAACTATTAATCAATCCGTTTGAGGCGGACTCTAATTTAATCCTCAACTCAGCGTAAGATCCACCAGACCGCATTTATTCTCTAGGACGCTCACCGAGCAAAGGCGGCTTTGCTTATGGTGCTTGCTATTACCACTACAACCTATACTCCCACTACCGCCACTCCTACGAGCACTATCACCAACACAGCCGTGTATCGAGCAGTTCGGTCGTCTTGAGCTCTACCCAAGCTTTCCTCTCGAAAGACCCTATGCTCGACTCTCGTACTGCCAGATGGGCCTGTCTCTCCATCAGTACGGCCGCTGATTGGTCTTAAACTCCCGTGATTGCTTAATCGTACTAGTTTGCCATAACCTATTTTTTGGCCCCATTCGTTGAGTCCTTGGGTGACCTCTCTGACGAAGAAGAGCCGTTTGTGAACCATACCAAGCTGCTTTCTATTTAAACAAGTTTGACAACACGGTCACTCTTTTTTGAGGCGAGACGACGTTCCCAGCCTTCGAAGAGAGGCGGGACAATATAAATTGGGTGAATATTTCACATATAACTGGGCGTTCATTCATAAACTCAAACCTCTCGCGGGATAGCAAACCACCTGCCAAAAATATTGCCGGGGTCATACTTGCGCTTCGCCTCCACTAGTCGAGGGAAGTTGGTTCCAAACCGACTGTGAACCACCTCCTTATTAGCATTGCGGCTTTCGATATCAAAATAATTTGCGTATCCCCCTTGTCCTACTAGTTCGGGGGCAAATAAATCGCTACGGTGCTTCACGAAAGCTTTGTCAAAAGCGAGAGTGGCGGGTGTAGCTTGCTCCGTAAAATCTGGGTCGGACCAATGGAGCAGATAGGCAATGTTGTAGATCTTGCGATGAGAAATAAATTAAAATCGAATTCAGTGGTAGTTTTACGTCAATGCGTGCTTACTGGCTGTCGGTGAGCAAAGGCGGTTGCGTCTGCGGGCACAGAGCTCCATTTGCCGGGGTGGTAGAGCTCGATGATATTAACGGTTTGCGAAGCCGTAGGGTTTTCCGTTACAAATTTGTGCCACTCTGAGTAGATACTTGCTATAAGTGCGACGGGAAGTCCTTCAGAGGTAGCGGGGATGAAATTCCCCTGGAGAAGGCGAAAGTGACCGTGCCCTGCGACTGGATTCTACCCGGGCTAGACATTAGCATATATCGAATGAAAATCCCAGGGGGGGGGGGTAATACCTGCATCGTGTTCAACTTTAAGTAGGCTGCAAGCGAACTCTTTAATAAAAATATAGCAATCTAGAAACAAGAAAGACCCCACGAATTGTTTCGGTCATGTTCACCACTGGCCCAAGCTTAACGAAGCGTTCGAATTTCTTGGCGCCTTCCTCTGAATCGCCGTTGTAAATCATTTGAACCACAATCCCGGGCTTCAGTAGAGATACGTCAGTGTTTAGCCTTGAATTTACGTTTCCAGAGCCTACATGTCCAGTGGGCCCAATCCCAAATATAATGTGCATGTTTTCGGCTGGCGTGCGTTCGGCCAACCATGTATTCACTTCAGGTATAACCTTTTCAAGTAAGGGTGGCGGGAAGATCAGCGCTTGGCAAAATTTCAGTATCAGTAAGGCATCTACGGCCCATTTGAATCACTTACTACTCGCGTACAGATCCGGACGCTGAGCGTGCAACTTGAGCACAAACTCGGTGACGACCCCAAAGTTGCCTCCGCCGCCGCGGACAGCCCAGAACAGGTCCTGGTTCTGCGATTCGGAGGCGGTAAGGATGTCGCCGGAGCTGGTGACGAGCGTAACCCGGACGAGGTTGTCGATAACGAGTCCATGCTCGCTGCAGAGCCATCCAAAGCCGCCTCCCAGGGTCAGACTGGAAAACATTGATCAAAAACGAAGCCAGCGGATCCCTGGATAAGTGCACGTACCCGCCTGTATAATGAGATCATATGAGCAATTATAGGAGAGATCGATATAAACGACATACCAACGCCAGTATGGCTGACTACTCCTGACACTGATGCCAGCCCTATCAAACCCAGTTGTCAGACATCTCCTTAAGAGTAACGCAGAAGAGGACACCGTACTCACCATGCTTGGTTGTAGCCTCGTCCACATCTCCCCAAAGGCTCCCTCCGCCGACATATGCGAGCTTGGCGTCTGAATCGACACGAACTTTGTTCATGTTTGGTTGGAGATCAATCACTAACCCCCCATCCGTGCTGGATGCGCCGGAGGGAGTGTGTCCACCACCCTACATTAGAAACCATTAAATTGATCAATCCGGAAACGAGAAGTTATGTCACAGACCTTGACGGCGAGGCTGAGCTTTTGCTGGGGTGCATAAGGTTCCTTTCCTTGGACGAACGCAAGAATCTGGACAACGTCTTCGGGTGTAACAGGGCATGCAACAGCGGCCGCGGGCTTCTCTGCATTCAGAGCCCAGCGCTTGTTGGTGTAGTTGGGATCCCCTGGCAAGTTGACAGAAGCTGAAGACGACAGAGAAGCTCGGAGAGCAGCTAGAGCAGAAGAATCGATGGGAGACATGTCAAACCAGGTCAGGTAGTAGGGTTTAAGCAAATGGAACTGAACGATATGGAAGCTCGACTGAAGCATTTATAATGCTCAGTTGCGCCGTGAGCTGACCAAAAAGGTTAGCCGGGTGAGGCGGTGGATCTGATGTCCTCAAAGTTCTCGTGATTCAACGAGGTGTTCGGTCGTGGCCCTCCGAGTGCCTCCGCGCTTAATGACGCAGTGCATATCCTGGCGTCGTTTCTACTTTCAGAACTGGGGATGGGTCTCTCTGCGTCGTTGTTAGGAAATGTTTCGAGTCTTAACAAGAGTACTCGAGAGTGTAGTCGGTTAATGCCAGGAGTAAAATTCACCAATGTTACCTAATCCAGCAAGCGCCACTTAGCTTGAGACTGACTTCGTTACGTTTTATTGGTCTTCTTGGTATCAGACGACCGTTTTATGAATGATCAAGCGATGCCGACGTGCATCCGTGTGCCTGCGAGATGAGTAAGACTTGGCCGTGTATGATCAAGCAATGCCATGATCGGGGACCGCCATAAGCCCTGGAATGGTCTGGGACAGGCACATTTGCTCGCGGGCGTAAGGTGTGGACAGCTCAACGATCACGAAATAGTACAGCGACGGTAGCCGCGGGCCCATTCGAGAAATACTTTTTGGTTTCAGATATAACAGCGAGGGGCACGCTCCTATTCGTATGTGCCGGTGATCTCGGCCTGGAACACCATTCTCATAGTGTTTAGCAGTATTGTACTAGCCAATTCAGCTTACTCCGCTTGCCTCGAAAGTCCCAGAAAGCAGCTAGGCTCCATTGCTGTTACTAAATAAAGGACCGAGGCAATACAGACGAACGCAAAGTACCTATTACGGACGCGATTATATCCTGTTCGTCGAGTCAATTGCCTGATTTTGGGTGACTCACCACGAGTTTTTCGGCGTTACTGGTTGTAACAATATATGTATTTACGTAGTATAGAATACACGCGATGAACTATACTATATGCTTAGCGCAGTAAGACTCAAGTACGACGCCGAAGGCGTCGGTTAGATATGAGGGGCAAAGTAATTAATATTCTATGGAATGGTGGGTGAACGCTTCAGCGTTCGCCCTTATATACACGCAAGGAATCCTTCTAGAGCATTCGAGATGCGTAGAGAAGAATCTACGAGAGTCGCATATATGACGAAGT
>JANWGL010007148.1:0-12711 GCA_025200755.1 Ceratobasidium sp. C01 | reverse complement strand
CACGTTTACCCCGCGTTCCCCAGCTTTTCCCAGTCCGCACCTTCAATAAGGCTCTTCATACCGGCCAACCTCCATCTCGCGCACCGACGAGCGCTGAGGAGGGCGCGGCGCTCAAGACCGCCCAAGAGACTCTCAAGACGGCCTCTGACACACTCAAGGTCGTGAGTGATACGCTCAAGACCACGAGCATCACAAGCGAAGGATATACCGCCCGTCCCATCGACGAACAAGCCGATTCGGCCGTGCGCAAATGCGTCATGTACTTTGGCCCGACACACAACCCGCGCCTCTCGATCGGGTACAGGAACGAAGTCGAGGTCGACGCGGCTGGGAAGATCCATATCCTCGATGGAGTCGAGTTTTATCGCAAGTCGACGAGGGAGCCGACGTGGAATGCGGTTATGCATTATGTGGACGATTTGAAGAAGCGGAATGTGAAGCTTGGGTTTTTCTCGAGTACGCCGCAGGGTGGAGGTGTTGCGTTGGTATGTGTTTTGTTTTTTGTGTGTGAGATGGGTTTGGGTGTTTATTTTTGTGGGTAGATGCGTCATGCGCTTATCCGATTCCTCACGATCGTTGGTGTCAACTGCAAGTGGTTCGTCCTCTTGTTCCTCTCGTCGCGTCATATTAAACTAATAAATGCGTTTCATTTCACTTTTGTCTTTACTAGGTACGTCCCGAAACCGTCCCCGGCCGTATTCCGAACGACCAAGAACAACCACAACATTCTCCAAGGCGTCGCCGCCCCCGACGTCCGCCTCACCCTCGAGCGTCAAAAGGAGTTTACCGAGTGGATCGAGTATAACGCCCAGTACGTCGTCCTTTATTTTTCTCCCTCCTGGTCCCCGTTTTCGTTTCGTTTCGTCCGTCGTATTTGGTTGGTCTGACTTGAATTTTTTTTGTGCGTCGTAGCCGGTATTGGCTTAGCGAGGGAGGACCACTCGCGCCTGGAGGTGTGGACGTCGCGTTTATCGATGATCCTCAGGTCCGTCTCCCATCCATTCCCTTCCCCTCTCCTTTGCCCCCCCCCTCCTCCTTCTCCAATAACCACTCTCTTCCATCAACTAACTCCCCCCCCCCTCCAAAAGATGCCCGGCCTCATCCCCCTCATCAAAAAAACCCGCCCAGACCTCCCGATCATCTACCGCTCGCACATCGAAATCCGTTCGGACCTCGTGCACCAGGAGGGATCGGCCCAGGCGGAGGTGTGGAAGTACTTGTGGGATCGGATTCAGTTGGCGGATATATTTATTAGTGAGTTTCATTTCGGTTTTTGTTGGGTGTGGAGAGGTTGGTGTTGATGGGATTTGGGGGGTGTAGGTCATCCGGTGAACAAGTTTGTGCCGAAGGAGGTTCCGAATGAGAAGTTGACTTTGTTGGGCGCTGCTACTGATTGGTGAGTCTCTTAGTATATTTTACGTTCAATCACTTACCTTGGTCTCTTTCACTCTTACTCCCCCTCTCATAGGCTCGATGGTCTCTCCAAGCCCCTCGGCGACTGGGATCTCGACTACTACATGAATCTCTTCCGCCGTCAGTGCGCTGACATCCGCCAGAACAGGCTGCACTGGCCCGATAGACTCTACATCGCCCAGGTCGCGCGCTTCGATCCGTCCAAGGGTATTCCGGACGTTATCGATTCGTTCTGCAAGTTGAGGAAGAGGCTTGATGCTATCCTGTGAGTCCCCATGTGAAACTACAAGAGGGAGGTGAAGGCTGATGTGTGGCGGGTATGGATAGGCCTGCGAACCGGACGCCCCAGTTGTTGATTTGCGGACATGGTGCGATCGATGATCCTGATGCGAGCATTATCTTCGATGAGACGATGCAGTTGCTTGAGCGTCCAGACTATGCGCCGTACTCGAACGATATCGTCGTCATGCGTATTGGACCCAGCGATCAAAGTACGGACTCGCCAGTTTCGACCTGCACAAGTACTAACGCCACCCCTTGTAGTACTCAACGCCCTCCTAACAAACGCAACAGTCGTCCTCCAACTCTCCCTCCGCGAAGGCTTCGAGGTAAAAGTCTCCGAAGCCCTGCACCACGGCAAACCCGTCGTCGCAACCCGCGCAGGCGGCATCCCTCTCCAAATCCAACACGGCAAATCCGGGTACCTTGTCGACGTCGGCGATACCGACGCCGTCGCGGGACACTTGTACGATTTATGGACGAATCGCGAGTTGTACCAGAGCATGTCCGAGTTTGCGAGGAATAATGTGTCGGACGAGGTTTCGACGCTGGGTAACGCGTTGAGTTGGTTGTATTTGGGGAGTAAGTTTAGTAAGGGGGAGTTTATTAAGCCGAATGGGAGGTGGTTGAATGATATGGCGAGGGAGGAGGCTGGGGTGAGTTTTTCTTTTGGTTATTTTTGGGGGTGGGTGCTGATGGGGTTTTTGTGGTGTAGGAACCGTACAAGGAGGGCGAGCCGCGTTTGCCTCGCGAGGGCCTTAATGTCGTGGGATAGATCGTATAGATCAAGATGTAAAGATCAAGATGTGAAGACCAAGATGAATCGAACTGAGAGTGTATCATAGTCATATGAATTGAATCACAAATCTATCATTGAGCAATACGATATGATTATGACGAGGGGAAAACGCAAAGCTGGATATCTACGTAATACATCAACGTGGGACAAACGACTAATCCGGGACAAGACAAGAATACGACACCTGGACCTAACTAACCAACTCCCCTCCTCTGCTCCTCTACGCGCCCTCTCCTGTATACCGATACGCGACCATCGCCTCAATCTTATGCAAATCCGTACTAAAGCTCCTCAACTTAACCTGCTGCGCCTCCGCTGCGGGCAACAAATGCGCGTCCGAGCCTACCCACTCCCCGACTGGAACTTGACTGTCGTCTTTTGTGTACGCGAGGAGTTTGAATGTTGTTGGGTCGTAGTGGTCTGGGAGGAATGTGATGGCGCTGCTGATTTGTTTGAGGATTGCGCGGATTTCGGATTGGATTTCTGAGTCGGGTTTCGAGGGGGCTCTAAAATGTGGGTGAGTGAGGCGGTCAGAGGAGGGAGGGGGGGAGGGGGGTGCTTACGTTCCCTCGAGGACGCCTGGGGCTGCTTCGGTGAGATGGATGTCGAACGTCCAGCGTTCGAGCGATTCGCCTGTTTCGCGCGTCAAGATCGCGAGAACGATTTGAGAGACGTTTCCCCCCATAATCCACTCTACAAACACACGCCACCCACTATTAGTCAGTCTCACAATCTACCACGTAACTTAACCCCAATCCAAAGAACTCACCATGCACCTGCTTAAGCACCGTATCTAAATATCGCTCCAACGCCGGGTCCTGGCTCACGAGCAACGTTTGTCCATATTTTTTCACAAAATGAAAGTCGTCTTGCGGGTATACCCCGCGCTGGTATAGGATCGTGTATGATGCATATTTGAGAAATTCGGTGACGATTTGGGTGGAGCCTTTGAGGGTGATAGCTTTTTTGGTTTTGGGCGCGAGTTTTTGTTTGGTGGACATGGTGGTAATAGTAGTGAAGTGGCGAGATGACAAAGTGAGGCGGCGGCGAGGTGGTGGATGAGACGCGGTTAAACGCGGTCACGTGGTTATCGGTCCGCTTGCGCCACAAGCGCCACCGTGCTCGCAATTACCCCATTTGTAAGTCATATCCGTTCTCGAAACCTCAGTACGACAGCCCTGACCCCAGAATTTCTTCAAGAATTTCACACCTGCTTATTCCTAATTCTCAACGGCGAAAGATGACCGAGCTATATCCTAATCCCCATGCGTCCAGTTCGTTGTATGCGAGCTCGGCACCTAGCCTTCGGTTTTGCGAGTCGCAGCTACATACCGTGACTACGTTGTGCCTTTCTTATTCAGTTTTCTCCTATTCTGAAACGAGAAATCTAACTTCTAGCTAGTTCAGCATGCTCGAGTACGGCATGAGCGGTCCCCTCGTCAGAGGACATCTTGAATTGCAGGTACCGCTCTACACATATTACATCTGGCGTTACAGCGTACTATAGAGTACCTCAAGTCTCAAAACTGATTTTCTTCGATGAGTATTTTACTATGGTGCCACTTCAACTAGGGGGGTTGCTGTGCGACCTGAGCTGAGGAGCTCGCGTACGGGTTAAGATTTGAATGAGAATAACGTAGCTATGACTGAGCCTCTTTGGTTCTGCGCTCAGTATTTTGGTTTTGGGTTAGCTGGAGGTATTCGGCATTAGCTATACACTGGTATGGTTAGTTTACAGGATCACACACGGGTAGGAGGTCTGGTTCTCCAACGTAAGGGCACCTACAGAACCGAACAGTATACGGCGTAAGGCAGGTCACTTTGTGGAGGTATCCTGATGGGGTATTGCGCTATTGGAACAAGCCCACGACGTGCTTATAGATATGTCGATACCGAATGAGCGCGCCGTTACCGAAGGATTGACATGAATGCACGGTCCCTGGGTATATGTGCGGCCCATACATCCTCGGAGGCTTCGAAGCTATCCATGCCGAGCACTACCCCCACTCGGCACCATATATGAATAACTCGAAACCCGAGAGACATAGTGAGCTCTCCTCTGATTTTCGGTCAGAAGTGCGTTGGAACTGGCAAGTAGCAAGCCAGGAGAGGTCACCTGACCGCGGTATTTCCTAAACCAAGCCTTGCTACCGCCTTACGGTGCACCTATCCACGATCGCCGCTTCTTTTTGTAACTCTAACGCCACTGTTCACGGCTTGGCAAGGATGCAAAAATATCGCGGCGAATCTCTTGGTTTTGTTCGCAACGGATCATAACCTATTTTTACGTCGTATTCTCCGATTATCCTTGGCGGCGGGCAGGCGGCCCGCCCTCTCTTTAGGCTAGCCTAAACTTGTGTATAGTCCCGCGTCTTGTGATTGGCTAGAATCTCGATATTAGTGGTCTTCAATCTTCCGCTCTCTGGCTCGGTCAACGCTGTGTGAACGCGCTGTTGCTGCACTGGTAGCCTGTCAAAACCAATATCCCGAAATACTGTGCTGGAACATGGTCTGCTTAGTACCGGTGTATTCTTTGGCCGCCTTGCTTTAGTTATTTTATTGTAGTGTGTATGTCTAGAACGAGGTCTTGTTCGACGGAGTGTTCTAGATTCCACCCCACACGCTCACTCGACGCGAATGACACGTTTTGACCGTTTCACCTCTTGCAGTTGCGTCACCTAGTGTTTCTACGAGAATTAACCGTATCTCGTTGTCGATACAGTCAAATCGCCTTATTGATAGTGGTTCAAATGAATTGCTACCTGTTGTCAGGCGGGTCGGAATTTTTGACTCAAATGAATGGCGCAATGAGTTCTCCGAATCGCTCTATGATTGGCTTCTTTTCTTGTCTGTAACTTCGGTCAGCTCCGAGCAATTGCTTCGGTACCTCATACGATATGGCTTGTCATTCGAACCACTCGCCGCGGGGCCGCACGGGCCGGTCCTAGCCAAATCCCGAATTGTATCCGACTCTTCATCCATGATCATCCCATACCCGTTTACCTCGCTGCCTCAGTGCCTATTCGAAACCATAGGTTACATTTTCCGACGCCTGACGAGAGTGGTCTATTCCCAGAACACAATGTGCATCTTAGGCGCCCTTTCTGCTCGGCAGCGGCTCTCCTACTTCTTGAAACCACATTGTACCCACGGCATCGCTTGAGTGCACATTATCCACGATGGTCGGGGGTTGTACGCTCTAGGTTCAGCTTGATTGTAACCGACTGACTGTTCAGTCGCCGGAAATTACTCATTCTTTGGAAGTGCACGGGGAAGCGGGATGGCGAAATCTCACTATAGCGGTCGCGACTTTTCGTCTAAGTGAGCTCTAGCATATGGTGAGTTATTTGTAGAGGCCAAACAACTCATGGATGGTCAGGGGTATAAAACAGAATGCTGAGAGGCTTAGAGTCGTCAGTGCGATTCAGCTCTCTACAACCAATCGACAGCTCTCTAGTCTCTAACCACCAGCACAATGCAAATCAAGACTCTCGTTGCTCTCGTCGCGTTCTTTGGCCTCGCTGCCAGCTCACCGGTGGGTTCTGTTGAATTCCTCATTGCTTGAATGTTTACTGATTCTCTGTCCTCGTAGATCGTTCAGGAGCGCGCAGTTGTTAACGGCGGGCCTTCCAAGCCTGATTTCCCCTCCAAGGTACGCTCTAATCAATAAACTATGACTAGTCACACCAACAAATATCTCAATAGCCTTCCCACCCGGGCCCGCACCAGCCTCACCACCCTGACCCGCATCAGCCTCCTCATCAGCCGCACCATCCGGACCCGCACCAGCCACACCACCCGGACCCACACCAGCCCTCCCACCCGGGCAAGCCTGTGAGTCCCATTGGTTTTACCTAAATATTCGAACTCTCAATAAATCAATATATTCTTAGCATGGCCAAAAGCGTGCAGGCCCTAATGGCGGGCCCCATCACCCGGACCCACACCAACCTTCCCACCCGGGACCTCATCAGCCCCACCACCCGGATCCGCACCAGCCTCACCACCCGGACCCGCACCAACCCCATCACCCGGACCCGCACCAACCTCCTCATCACCCAGACCCACACCAGCCCTCTCACCCAGGCAACCCTGTGAGTTCCGTTGGGTTTGTCGGTGGATTCGAATGTTTATTGACTTGGTATATCCGTAGCATGGTCACAAGCGTGAAGTCTCCAATGGTGGACCTCATCACCCAGACCCACACCAGCCCTCCCACCCGGGCCAGCATCAGCCCCATCACCCTGACCCGCATCAGCCTCACCACCAACCTCACCACCCGGACCCCCACCAGCCGCACCACCCAGACCCGCACCAACCCTCTCACCCTGGCAAGCCTGTAAGTTCCGTTGGTTTTACCTAAAGATTTGAGCGCTCATCAACTCGATATATTCGTAGCACGGCCAAAAGCGTGCGGGCCCTAATGGTGGGCCTTCCCACCCAGACCCGCACCAGCCCTCGCACCCAGACCCGCACCAACCCTCGCACCCAGACCCACACCAGCCCTCTCATCCGGACCCACACCAGCCTCATCAAGAGCCTCACCACCCGGACCCTCACCAACCTCACCACTCGGATCCGCACCAGCCCCATCACCCAGACCCGCACCAGCCTCATCACCCGGACCCACACCAGCCTCATCACCCGAAGCGGTCCGCTTAGAATGTAGCAGACCCCCAAGGCCCAGAGTCCGGCTCCTGTTAGGATATATGCGCGGTTTGGCCATCGAATACGGCGTGTGTGGAGGCTAGACTCTTATAACAAAGTTTTCTTCTTTTCTGTGATTTTTTGTTTGACCCGAAACCTGTTCTGTAAGGTGATTTCTTCTCGGTTTTGTCTCGTCTTGATTGGATGTAGACACTCTGATTTGGAAATGGAAGTTTTTGACTGCGACCGCTCGATTCCCATCCTCAATTCCAACGCCAGGAGCCGGGGCGACATGGCATTTCTTCACCACTAGCAAGCCCAACATGCTTCCAAGGTACCTTAAAGAAAGCCTATGTGATTTTTGCTCTAGACGGACTGGTGGCGGTACTTCTTTGGGCAATAACTTGACCGTCATTAGCAGGTTGGTTCAAGATCCGGCAAATACTGTAATTTTGTCTCGCATATCATCTAAGCAATGACACGAAGTGAGTATCTTGTTTATCAATCCTACCACCGCATACTAGAGCGATGCATGACAAGAATCCCATGACGATCTCGTAGATAGATTCTTATAAGTGATCAAACTCAC
This sequence comes from Ceratobasidium sp. C01, assembly GCA_025200755.1. Taxonomy (NCBI): domain Eukaryota; kingdom Fungi; phylum Basidiomycota; class Agaricomycetes; order Cantharellales; family Ceratobasidiaceae; genus Ceratobasidium; species Ceratobasidium sp. C01. The sequence continues at coordinate 4,984 of JANWGL010007148.1, read as the reverse complement.
TGACCTAACTAGCGCTATGCTACGCACTGGAGATTTCTGTGTGTTGTGATTTGTCACATCACGACGTTAGGCCTTCGTACTTATACTTGTAGGGTTTACACGAATCTTTGTTGCCTACATGAACGGCAGACGGGAAGTAAGGTAGAAATAGTGGAAATTCCCGGTTGTATGCGAGCTCAAATCTGAGATATTTCAGAACCGTGGTACCCTGAGTTTGGGTTATCGAGAATCTTCTCAGAAGTACCAGGAAAAATTGAACTCTCGATAGAGGGATGTACCTAAGGCTTATATGGCATAATTGGTCATCGATACGACCCCTCTTCGATGAGCGCACTTCGGGTCAATAGCAAATGGTAGACGTCCGCAAGGATTTTGATTCATTCTCATGCCGTGGACGTTAATCACGTAATGAATTCGTGAGGCGCCGTTACTCGCTGCCTAGTCGGCAGAAGATTAACTTGCACGTGGTTGTATGCTCTCACGAAGACTGAAGGCTCCCAGGTCTTGTCAAGTCCGGACTGAGGTCCCTGAGAGATATTGAGCGCATGTATCAAAAAATGCCGGAGTCGTTTCCAAGAGTTAGTGTACGAGCGAGCGCGGGCTCTTTTGACGAGGATCTAAAACGTTCATACACAACGTTGATGTGTCAACGTGAAACTACTTCGACCAGTGGCGATATACCTAATACACCAAAAAAAAAAAGCTTACTTATTTATACGGCCTTTGGTGAGATACAGTGTTCCATCTTTCTAGGCCAATATATACTGAGATCCAGTGTGAGAATCGACGCACCAATGCGATCCAAGCAATACGACTTGTCTGCGGTGACAAATTGCTAGACTAGATGGCGCACAGAGCAAATATGGACAAGCACTCGAGTACAAACGACATATTGCTTAAAACCGCCTCACAAATTTCGACACAATAGAGGTTGATTGTTCGGCACATTGGCGAAAGATGGTTCAACATTTGTTCACGTTCGGGCGAACACTTAACCGGGAATACTCGGTTCCTTCGGTATTTCGGCAGCGGAAGGTCAATCGAAATTCGACTTATCCCTCTTTGAATGGCCTGGTCTCCATGGTCTCCTTTTCCATTTGTGAGCATTGAAAGCAAGGACTGGAACCTCCATGGTGGATTCTGATATCCGCAACACTAGCTCTCGTTCGTCCTGTGAAAGCGGGTGGTGAATTTTGGTGAATCATCAGCCCCGGGTGCATCCGGGAGTATTTTGAGGACCGGGACCGTTTGTTCCCATGTTCGGGAGGCACGAGAGACGCGAGAGGCGTCTTATAGTATGGTCCAAAGCTCCACCACAGGAGCGCGCTAAAGAAAGTGTATCTGATAGGAGCGCTTAATCTACCCGATGAGTGCGCCAGCTTGAAGACTTAGTAGCAGCAGCTATTATTTTAAACTATGAATAGAAAAAATGCCGTAATATATAGGCGTCGAATGCGAGCGCAATGCTGGACGAGAGGAATTCGGAGGCGGATTAGTCAGCCTCTCCATAACTGCCCGAGCGCTTACTAACATTCCGGCAAGTAACCGGGAATGCCCGGCCGGTTTAAGTAGTTGGGACGCAGTTGGGGCGAGTCATTTAAACCCCACTGATCCAGCCTCGAAAAAGGCCTACGGAGAACCGCCTCGGCATTCTTGGCTCGTCAAACATTTTGCTCTCCATTTACTTCACTTTTTAATCATGGGAGCTGAGGGCCAAGTCCACGACAGATCTGCCTCCCCCGAGGCGGATGCAAATATCCGCAATGCTCGCTCCGCTACTCCAACACCGGACGGAGACGATGAGACTTTAACGACACGAAGCATTTCTATCAATAGGCCGCAGACTGGAGACTTGGAAAAAGCTGAGCTCGAAAATGTTGAAGGACCAAGGCCCTCGGCGCTCGACCAAAATAACGACGACTTTGTCGAGGGCGGACTTGAGGGTTGGAAAGTGGTTTTGGGATGCGCTTTAATTTCTGGGCCTTCAATTGGTGAGTACCTATACACAGAGCTCCGTCGGTGTTGCCTGACATTATGGTACAGGTTGGAAGTAGGTTTAGAATGTATTTTGTCGGTACAAACAAACGCTCATCAGGTTTCTACAGCTTAATATGGGGGGTATTCCAGGAGTACCATTCCACCCATTTCTTGAAGGGTACGCCTAGCGCTACCCTCAGTGTCATTGGGTCACTACAAAACGCGGTGAGTAGGAATTTGCATGTCTGTCAAACATCGCCGAGTTAATCCAGGGTTTACGTCACCGAATAGCTCATGATGGTCCTCGCATTCGTAACTGGCAAACTGGGTGACCGCTAGTGAGTTTTCTCGAGTGCAATTGACCGCTACGACAAGCTGCTAAGTCGACATACTCTCCAATCTGTTAGCGGATATAAGGTTAGCAGCCTGGCTATATGCGCCAAGTAAATTCACATGCTAACTAACTTTAAGCCGTTTATTGCCGCAGGCTGTGTGGTGGTGTTTATCAGTCAGCTAGCTGCCGCTTTCTGCACCGAACTTTGGTCCATTTTTATTACACAAGTAAGCCGAATCGTATTAGTCGTGGCTTCCTTCGGGTTATCGCGAATTCTCATGGTGTCTTGTGTAGGGCGTCTTGCAAGGCCTCGGTTGTGGTCTGCTTCTGCCTATGATAATGGCCATCCCTTCGCAATGGTTTAAAAAGAGACGGGGTGTGGCGACGGGGATCGTTATTGCTGGTTCCTCCTTTGGAGGGGCGGTTCCGTCTCTGGTTATAAAGGTGCGCCTCAACAACAAAACCACCTAACTATATTGACTGGGGGTCTTTTTGGTAAACAGAAAATGTTAACGACTCTAAGCTTCCGCAAGACCCTACTGATCTACTCATTCGTCCAAGGCGCTGTTATGTTTGCTGGTTTTTTGTTGATAAAGGTCCGAGCTCCGACTTCTCAAGCTGCCGCTAGAGGTCGTAAAATCCAATGGGTCGACAAGCAATACTTCAAGGACCTTAGATTCTGGAGCTGCGCCCTAGCCCTGTTTTTCGCTCTATTGTGAGTACCGAACTTGAGTATTACCTGACCGCCGCAATCTGACTTTGTTTAATAGCGGATATATGACGCCATTCGTATTCATCTCGGTCTATACAGGCGAGAAACTCCCAAATATCTCGCCCCAGTTAGCCAACCTGCCCATCCCGATTATGAGCTTTGCAAGTGCTATTGGTCGAACCACCGTTGGACTAGCAGCCGACAGAATTGGCTTTATCAACGCATTTATCCTGGTTATTTCGATCAGCGCGTTCTCGCAGGTAGTACTGTGGAACGTGGCGGCGGAATCGTATGCTGGTATCATGGTCTTTTCGTACGTCGTCTAAACTGTTCTTACTGGTGAACTCTGTTGAAGTTAAGGTCCGTAGTATCATTTTGGCTCGACGGGACCATGTTTCCTTAGTCTGGTAACACCAATCGCTGCGACACTGTATGGAACTCAGAACCTAGCCACACTCTCAGGTTTGCTCAACCTAGCGAATGTCCCAGGTAAGCCTATCATTGCCACCCTGACGACTCTCCTGACATATTTGACCTTCTGTAGGATTACTGAGTGGCCCTCCTATCGGGGGTGTTATCCTCGACAGTTCAGGGCATAATTGGCACGCGTTGGCTACGTATAGCGGAGTGATTCAGTTTGTTGGCGTGTTGTGCATCTTATATGGTGAGTCTTCTCCAGTAATCAAATATGATATGCATAATTCTAAAGTTACCTGGGACTTGGTAGCACGATTTAGACGGGAGCCTCGGTTGTTTGCCAGAATTTAAAGTACTCAATAATTCAAAAAATAGACGGAGAGCCACTTGGTTCTTTAATAGGCTATTCAAATAAGAGGGAGCGTTCCGCGGCCGTGACAACGACTTTGCCCAGCCCGCAACGTGCGGCGCGCCACAGTCTAGCTTAAAAATCGGTAATTACGTCGGTATCTTTGTAACGTAAAGTAATAGAGTCTTAGGACACGAGGAATGTGATTAGATAGCTAGGATATAAGCCACTCGGTATCCTAACAAGAATTTTAAAGAGGATTGGTCAAACGGAACTTCATATGAAGAGTAGGACTCCGTTAGTGCCATGAGTTAGTCCTGACATGTCGTCATCACAGGAACAAATAATACGCATAGGCTTTTTGCACTCTCTACTATCCGGTCCCGTGTTTTGAGTTATCGGTTTCTCTCTGGGTCATGTATTTACATAGGAAAAAGTGACATTGTCACGTCGTTGGATCCTCGGCTAGACAAGGTTCCTTTTATCTAACCTGATCCTACCTTATGTTTTATTCGAGCACTACAAACTATTACCAGATCCTGTACGAGAATGTAAATACGTCATCTTTATGGCTGAGTGGTTTTAAGATGGTAGTAAGGTTGCACTTTCAGTCAGAAAATCTGTAGAATTTGAAAACTCAATCCCAAGACTACTATTCGAAACCGCATATACAGAATCAAAAGGAAAGAACAACATATCACGTCACATGTACAGACATAAGAGTGGGCTCTCTCATCGTACTCCTCACGGGGTGTATACAGACGTCCAATTAGTACCCGAAACAAACCTCGAAGTATCAAATACTAGCGGGCGAGGCACAGGACGCCCAGATATTACGAGCAGGGAGTCGTCAACCCTATCCCGGCGGTATTCTTGCGGAAGCCAGCAAAGGAGTGCTTCTGAAGGCTTGTTGCATACCCAACCATCGCTATTCGAAGCAGACGGCACGCTATGCGGTAAACTAGAAGAGCGTGGCGGCTCTGGGTCCCATACACGAACTGTATTGTCCTCCGAGCCAGATACGATGCGGCGACCGTCGGGAGAGAACCCAACCGACAAGACAGAGCCTGAATGTCCGACTAGAGGGTTGCCGACTGGGGTGCTTGTGTCTACATCCCATAATCGCATCGTGCTGTCAAACGAGCCAGAGACGATGCGGCGACCGTCGGGAGAGAACCCAACCGACAAGACAGAG
>JANWGL010007135.1:0-11688 GCA_025200755.1 Ceratobasidium sp. C01 | reverse complement strand
AGCGTACCGGGAATACCTCGTTTTGTCCGCCAATAGACTTGGCGAAGCGTCGGACGAGCTTCTATCTGATCTACGCGATCCATCCTTGCAGGGATTGAGGCTGGCCGGCAGGCGGGCTTTCGTCATCGTATTGCGTGTGAGGGAGGGTGGGGGGGCAAGTGGAGGGAAACGTGAAGGGTCACCTGTGTATAAAACGCGAGGCCACGAACTAGGGTCGCCCCACCGACCTCCTTTCCAGTGCATCTTACCAGCCATGTCCGAATACACTCACATTATCAACGGAAAACCCGCAACTTCGTCTAAATATATAGATGTTGTCAACCCTGCCACCCAGAAGACCATAGCTCAAGTCCCAGTCGCGACCAAGGAGCAGGTACGTAGTGCATTTTACCTGCTTCGGCGACGCGCTCACCTTACCTTATTCGCTCTAGCTCGATGAAGCAGTTGAAGCCGCGCGCGCCGCTTTTCCTGCGTGGTCCGCCAAGTCCGCCGATGAGCGCGGCGAGGTGCTCAACCAAATAGCCGGAGTCATCGAGAAGAACCTTGAAGAGTACAAAGCGCTTCTAACTTCGGAGCAAGGAAAGACGGTAGGTACTTCCTATCCGTCGTTCGTTCACCCGTGATCTGACGCCCATCGGCATGATATTTCTAGCTATCCGGTGCCCAGTGGGAGTTCAGTGGCGCGACTATGTGGTTGCGCGAGACTGCTAAATTGCGCACGCCTGAGAAGGTCATCGTGGATAGTGATGACAAACGTATCACCGAGTGCCGTGTTCCTATTGGTGTCGTAAGTGATTCATATCGCTGCCGCGAGGGCAATACCTCACTTCTTGTCTTCGCAATAGTGCGCAGGAATTGTCCCATGGTTAGTTGAACTCTTCTTATTTAATTAGATTAAATCCTAAAGGCGATATGATATCTATAGGAATTTCCCTATAAATCTTTGTATCTGGAAGCTTGCTCCGGCTCTTTTGGCCGGAAACACCCTTATCCTCAAACCCTCTCCTTTCACGCCTCTCACTACCCTCCGCTTCGTTAAGGATATCCAAGCCGTAGTCCCCCCAGGCGTAGTCAGCGTTCTCAGCGGCGACGACGCCCTCGGACCTATGATTACCGCCCATCCCGGTATCGACAAGGTATGATACATGTTTGTTTTACGTCAACTAGTGATGGTGATGGATAACTGGTGGACCTAGGTCAGCTTCACCGGCTCGACCGAGACGGGGAAGAAGGTTATGCAAGGCGCGAGTGTCAGCCTGAAGCGTCTGACCCTTGAACTTGGTGAGTTGATTTCAAAATTTATGTGGCTTTTTAGTTGATCATACCACAGGCGGAAACGACCCTCTTATTATTCTGCCCGATGTGGATCCCGTCAAGATTGCTCCGTAAGTCCACGTCGGTGGCCATCCCATCCGAATCGTTTCTAAATATATTGTTTTTTTTAGCCAAATCTTTTGGTCTGCGTTTGTGGTGAGTCTTGTTAGGCTCAAGGCAAGCTCGATGTTATGCTTAATTTTATCTTTAGAACAGCGGCCAGACTTGTCAGTATTCTATAATTTTACCTCGTACTAGAGCTAATCCCTCGCCGGCCCGCATGCAGGCGCAGCTGGTACGTCCTTCACTCACTCATACCAAAGTTTGCATTAACAATAATCGTACAGCCAAACGCATTTATATCCACGAGAAAATCTACGACCGATTCCGTGATGCGTTGGTCGAATTCAGCAAGACCGTCAAAGTAGGCAATGGCGTCGATCCCGATTCGCAACTCGGCCCCGTTCAGAATATCTTACAGTAAGCGCTCCCTCCTTGCCCTTCCTAAACCACCCTACATCTCAAAAATCGCTAATATTTGACCTCGCGCGACCCGGTAGGTACCAGAAGATCAAAACCTTTTTCGACGACGCGCACGCAAACAACTACAAATTTGCTGTAGGCGGGACCGTTGATCCCGATCCAAAGAACGGCCTATTCATCCCCATCTCGCTCGTGGATAATCCTCCAGATAACGCAAAGATTGTCCAAGAGGAACCGTTTGGGCCAATCTTGCCTTTGTTGAAATGGAACGACGAGGCGGACGTGATCAAGCGTGCTAGTGAGTAGACGTGGACCTTTGTTGGTATTTGGCTATAGGTGTTGATAGCGGTGGGCCGAGTGTAGATGATACTAGGCAGGGATTGTCGGCTTCCGTTTGGGGAGCGGACCTCGATGCTGTTGAGAGGATTGCAAGGCGGATCGAAGCTGGAAGTACGTGCTGGCATTCTTTGCTCTATTGTCTAACTCTAACACGAAATACACCTTAGCTGTATGCATGAATGAATTCCAACCCGCTTCTCCCTTCACCGTAAGTGAAATTTCTACCCCCCGACCCGTTATTCCTTTCTAACCTGATGTCATTGTTTAAGGCGTTTGGCGGACACAAAGAATCTGGGATGGGCGTGGAGAACGGGCTAAACGGGCTGTTGGCGTATTCGAACATTCAGACTTTGACGCGCAAGAAGAACCCGGAATTCGTCTAAGGGAGAACGGAGTATGACTAGGACCTCCGAGTTCGAGGTTAGGGAATTGCAATGTATTTTTGAACAAGTCAACCAATCAATGTGACATGAGTCACGCATAACCTGTTTGCGCGTGTGATTTGATTACAGACCGATTAAGGATGAATTTGGAGTTGTTGTTGCATTCACTGATTGTATGCGCGCTACCTAGTTTGTTAGACGAAAGATTATCACGGTGGATGCATATAGGTTAGTCTCACTAGGTACTTGGTTAGTTTACGAACGGCCTATACATATTTAACAAAACCTTCCATATTTAGACCAAAGATATTTCGGTAAAAGGCCGATCCCCCACAGCCTCGTTCGAATTCACTCATGCTTTTCGAGAAACTCAACGTGCGAGTCTCATGAGGTATCGGAATCACGACCAAGATAAAGGTAAAATTCACCACATTGAACACAAGTTAACAAAGGTACCGTGCAAATACCCTAGCCAACAAGCGACTAGCTTAGGCGGGCTCAGGAACGTTATCTGTCAATGCGCGCGGAGAGCCAAGGTTGGGCGTTCCATCTGTATGCCAACCAACTGCTTGGACCATTGTGCGCCTGTTTCCGTCGCAGGTAACAGAAGATGACGGCGAGGCGTGGTAAACCTTAAGAGTGACGCATTGAGCTTTTGTGCTTGAGCTTAACGAAGTAGAATAAACTTACGAGGTAGATGTTTCCGGACGGACTTTGGACGAGAACGTCATTTAAGATTCTAGTTTTTCAAAGAAAATAGACATATACTCACGCGGTGAAGAACCCGTTGTGTCCCGGCTAAACGTGTCAAACCGGTCAGCAATGATATCAGATATATGCGAGAGTTTACATACAGCGTAGTTCCCGTTGGCGGCGCTGAAGATCGGGCCAGCGGTGTACTTTGTCCAGGAGGAAGCAGACAGCGGATCAGATCCGGTTAACTCAAGTCGACCAAGGGAGTAGCCAGTGCCGGCACAAGTAGACGCAGAATCTGGGGCAAGGGGTCAGCCGACACCGGCCTGGAGATCAGCTGAACCTCAACGACTTACAAACAATCCAGGTACGGCCACCATGATACAGCGCGGCTGCCAGCCATTTCAACCAACATATCCGACCAACTAAAATGACTAATACGAGGGACTTACCTGGACCTTCGTTTACCTTGGCGCCAATTTGTTCCCAAGAGTTGGTAGGCGCGGAGATCTTGACTGCATTTCCGAGAGACGTGGCAGAGTTCATCTTCCTGTAAGACCGGGTTTGTGAGCGCGAGATTTTCTTTTACATACTGAAAAAATAGTACTTACGAGATCCAAAGGCATTGCTGGTCTCCGTCCCAACTGGAGAAAACAAAATACGGTCCAGCAGCTAGGAACAGCACCGTTCCGTCAATTGCCCACACATCACGATTGGGGACAGCAAGTCGCCCTGACCATATTATATACCTGTGAGCACAAGTTCTATATCTTTTAAAGAAATAATTACGTACCGGCATAAGACCACGTCGAAGCCCAAATGTCTGTAGAACTTCCTTTAAGTACGTGCAAACGCTGGCCATCGAAGTTCGCAGAAGTTCCAGCAGAGTAATAGCTTTTCAGGGTGAGTTATTGTCAGAAAATCAAACACGGCGGCAAATAACCTTTGCTACTTACATATACCAGGAAGACTGTCCCGCGATCCAGTGAATTTCAGGCGCCCCTAAATCAAACGTGAGACCCGATTTGTCACCGAGAAAACGAAGAGATTTACACATGTTGCAGCATCGAGAAGCAGTACTGTCTGTCCAGACAACTTTTGGTGTCGCGGTCTTCAGTGCCGCCATAGTCTTCCCGTCGACGTAAGTCAATCGGCGTGTGATCTAGCATGGATTACCTCTCAACTCACAGTGCCACGTGTGATTTGGATGTTAGTCCATGTCGTAGCTATAGTTCTCATGGTTATACATCATATACGGCTAATATGATAAATTATGCGTACTTGTTAAATAGTAATAACCAGCTGAGTACACCTATGATAGGTAGCACCAGGCCACTCAGCTCAACATCCGCACCTAAAAAGATACCGCCGAAACTTACAATATAAGGATCGGAGCCGTCCGTTGCCTTAATTGGGTTTGTAAACGCCGAAACGCACAAGGAGTAAAGTGACAATATAGTGAAGGTGCGAAGAAACTTCATGGTTGCAGCCAGAATAACAAATCAGCCAACCCACACATTATATATCCTCGACCGGGCCGCCAGCTGGCAACTGCCAGAGAAGGAACCGCTGGAAGCGTCCGGAGAACGGTCTGGTGACTTGTTGCCGAGAAATCGAAGGGGACCCAAACAACTAAACTACCGCTTTCGGCTGTAACGACGGATTAATTACTCTTGGCACTGGGACCAATTTGGGCTTACCGCCGAAGCCGAATGTAGAACGAGGGTCGATCGACAACAATTTATGTGCGGACCGTGTCATGTTAACGACGGGCCGCAGAAGATAAGCGGGTCCCGCAAATAACTCCATACTTGAAGGTTATACACGAGACGTTACGTTGCGAGTCACGTTCCTGAATTATTATTATTTTTGGTTACATTTATAAGGCGCTACATGATCACAGGGTCAAACCGCGCACAAGACGAGTCCGAGAACTAGTCGACAGGGAGCCCGTAGGCGTAAGAAAAGGGAGGAGTATGCGGAAACACGGAGGGTGATATAATCTAGATGCGGCCCATCTAAGAGGAGAGCAGACAAGTCACGTGCTCCTGAACACATGCGGCAGGATTCGAGTGCTCTCCAGGGCTTCTAGGTGAATGTGGCCCTGCCTGAACGCGACCACTATGGATTTAGGTTATTTCACCAATTGTTTAATATTGATATTTTGATCCTGAACACCTCCTTTCTTAGAAATGTACCCGCGGAACGCTTGTTCCTATCTTTTCTCAGTCCTGACTCGTGTAGCTCTGCCACCAGGGCTACTGGCCCACGCCAGAGCGGGGGATTTGCCAGTTATTATTCTCGGTCAAAGTTACTCCCCGAATCGAATGACTGGAAACCAGGGCTCGCTTTGAGCGCCTCCAGAGGCGCGCTTAAGCGGGGTATCGGCGCCAAAATGCGCGGACCCCTTCATTAGACGCGTACAACCGCCCGATTCTACCCCTACTATACATATCTATACACTCGCTGGCAGTTCAGCAAAGTTTTATAGTGACCTTTTGTACTTCGCAGCTATGTTTAAAGTGGAGCGTTAATGAAATGCACCACCCCAATACTATTCTTGAGCCAATTTCCCCGAAGAACCCTGTTATGGTCGGCGCCAGCAATATAGGGCCAGCTCCGGGGCCGATTATCTCACCCAGAATGCAATGAGCAGAGTAGAATTTCTCAAAATCCGATCCCCTAAGTGGGTAATAGTGAGCTTGCGGTACCGGAGCCAAAGCTGAATGTGTAATACTCTACTGTAATCTCAGCTAGTGCAAAGCATTACGAACTTAGCTTTAACCTTCAGTTCCGCAAGCTTCCTGATATCTAATCCAGCAAGCCAGTAATTTATTTCTGATGGTCTAGTTCTTGATTCCAGTAGCTTAGTTGCTTGCCTAGCTGCTCTGATACTAGGGCAATATGCCTATAACACAAGTTAGACTAATCCTCGACGTCATGGGCGCCTTGGATCAATTTTTTCGAACACTGAAGATCTTAAATAACTTAATAAAATAAAATCTTATTTAGGATGTATCCGCGGGAAAGCTCAAGCCTTGCGGTACGACCCATGCATATTCAAGCGGTAGCCGCTTTCAGTCACCTGCCTCGTTTCTTCGCCATCTGCTCTTATAACCACAACCTTGTCCGAAACATGCCACTACATAGCGTATGACAAATGAATATTTGTTCGATGCTTCAGAAGGCGTAGCTCAAAATGTGAGGAAACCCGGTCATGTGGGGATAGTGCCGAGAAGCATCTCCACTGTCAAATCTAAGCCAACATAGCTCGGGTAGGTCTATCATAGCCTAGTAGCAAGTGAGATAGCTCTGGATGACGTTTTGGAGGGGAGAGCCGCCTGTCTGACCGAATCCGAAGATATCGATGATGGGCTCATACTTTGGTCAGATTTCGGTGGTTAGTATCGAAGAGTAGTTTTCATCTCCTATTATACATGTAAAGTAATTGCATCCAGATACCACGTTCCAGAAGCAGTACCCATGATTCAAGATCTCGACCGACTTGTATTTGACAGGTCACGTGACCTGAGCGAGTTTCTTTGTCTGGTTGCCGAAAGTAATATGAAGCAACCGCTAGATATATCTTTTGTTCCATTTGTTACCATCAAGCCATTCGTAGCATCACTAGCAGTAGTAAGAATAGGAGTGAAATCCTGTGTTTCAGACAACAAGGGCCCATTTTATTGGATTCCAGTTATATCGCTTCACGGCTGCTTTTGGTCGTGAATATATGCACCTTTAGTAATGATAAAACATATGCACACCCTCTTTGTTTTTGTTCATCACCGTTGGCTCCTGTCAACAACTTTTTTCGGCCTCTAATCGCTTCCGGCCCCTTCGCTCCTAGAATAAGCGCCCAACGGAGCTGTGGTTCCGAATGCTCCCCTCTACATAAGCATCCGATAACATATCCAGCATGAGCTTTTCTCTACAACAAAGGGAGCACCGCAGCTGGAGTCATTACATTGGATCGTACTAGAGGATTGGCTAGCTGCCAGGCTCGGCTGGAGAGATTCCCCTAGGAAATGGCTCAGAGTAGAGATCTTTCTAAGCGAACCTGAGGCTGTGTGTGCGCTCTCGGTCACGAGATATTTTAATTGGGCGCATATAATCACCCGTTGTCACTCTCACTCTATCCAATAATAACCTCGCTTCACCCTGGTCTTCGTTGCAAAGCGCGACAGGTACTTCTGAGCCTAATTAAAAAAGTCCTCGAGGTCAATGTGATTCTTCGTACCGCCGAGCTGTGACTACCCCCGAATAGCCTAGTGGAGCTCGCTGTTATCCCTAAAAAAAATAGAATTCGACAGATATGTCTACTTTTATCTAGATCGAGTTCAACAGGTGGAACGCTCAGAAGAAGAGTTCTAGAAACACTGGCTATGAGAACAATGCTGTCCTAAATAGAGTTTCACTCCCGACGCCGACATCGCCTTATTGAGGCAGGCGTCAAGCTAAGATAAGCGATGACTAGGTGGCAGATCATCGATTGATCAGCTTAAGAAAGTGGCTTCGTAAATGCCACAGTTGAGGACGACCACACCAGCCGATATTCAGAACCATATTAAGAGCCCTAACTAACAGCGACACTCCTTCCTACATTAATAATAATCTACGGATGTGGCTATTATCTGCCGAAATTATTGAGATTATTGCTGATGCTCTATTCGATCTAAAGCCACGAGTATCAGAGTCGACGACGTACACAACATTATCGTATTCAAAGCCCCCATGGCACGAAGTGGCAGGATTTCTATCTACCTCGCCTAGTTTCCACCGGATGGGATATATTCGATGGATTCGCCTAGTAACAGTGAAAGATTCAAATGATTGGAATATCCTACTTCCCGATGCGAATTTTGTACGGTAAGTAACATTAGTATCATTGGTGAGGATCTATTGACGCACTTGAGAATCTCGATCCACAGCGAAATCAACTGTCTTGATGGTGCACTGGGCAATACTTGTCATAGGGGAATACTTTGCCACTTCGATCGCCTCTACTCTGTGGTTATAGATGCGCACGGAGACGTAGTACGTCAGAATAGCGGACAGTTTGCTTACCGCGATCTTGTGGCAACATTCCCACTGTCTCTCCGCCACCTAACGATAATTAACGCACATGGTCCCGACCTGAGAATAATAAAGACGATCAAAAGGAGTTCCCTTCAACTCGAGGGGCTCACGCTTCAACGATGCACCATGTTTTCTAGAGCCTCAGCCTGTGATTTCTGGACGGCATTATGGTTACACCACGATTCATACATCTCAATCGAAGGCACGGACGAGTACGCTGTGAGCTATTTGTCCCGGCCACTACACACACACGGTACTAATGGTGTTCCTTCAGCATTCTCTTGCTCAAGAACTCACGCCAATACGTAGCTTGAAGTTCCTCCACATGGGCCTTTACTTCGCTCCATCGACCATAGTCTTAGCGCACCGACTGTTCCATAGACGAGGCGCCCCAGTTCCCGAAGATCTGACATGGCAGCAGGCAATAGCTTTCGCGCAACAGCTTGAGGGCATTGTACCCGGTGATGGGGCGATCTCCCAGCTAGTGTCCATCCTGCATGAGGTGGACCCTGAATCGGAGTTCGGCCCAAAACACAGCTGCGATTTGTGCGTTCAGGCAACATCGCGAATAAGCACAGAGGCCGAGTCTCGAGCAAACACGATTCTAGGAAATCTACTACCTGCTTTAAGTGAAGTCCGCTGGATGTCGTGGCTGGCACCAAAGCATCTAGGATTTACCTCCTATCGACTTCGGGGGACTACATAAAGATGATGTTTATGGTTTTTACGACCGAATAACGATTAGTTTAGTTTTACACTTCACGTTTCTTGAAATGTTTTGGTTGAATATACGCAGATGAATCTGTTAACCAGATGACTGTTTCTAGATTTCGCATTGATATAATCGTATACTCAAAAACTAGACACAGACTACATAAGGAGCGGAGTATGAAAGCAGTGTTTGGGGTGCCGGTCGCTCGCAACTTTCGAAACACCGCTTGCAAGTATACCTAAACCAGATGTCCTCGGCGGATATACCTCTGTTAATCGCACAAACTAACACGAGGTGATCTTCTAACGTAGGAGAAGATCTCGCCCCCGTGCAATGTCAAGACAGCTAGCGGCCTTCTAACTTCATTGTACTAGTGCTGACAAAAAGTTTAAGATCACGTTTTTGAAGGTCACTTTGATGGATTGCGGGCGACAGACTGAACGGATTGGGAGAGGTTATTACTATAGTATGTACATTGAGAGCTGCTCTATGCAATAGGTCGCTTTTCGATTTTAAAAGGCCACGGGAAGCGGCTAGGGAGCCAAATTTGTGATTTCCTATAGGTCACTACATCAACAATGAGAGGAGAAGGGGGCTCGGTGTAATAGTAGAAATGATGGAGAATGGAAATCTAAGCAACTCTTGACTTTGGAGTAAGCGTTTATGCTCATTCGTTGCCGAGTAATGGCTGCTTCAAGATATGCATTTCAGGAGGTTTTACTAGTAACCTCACGTGAGACCACCAAAAATCCACACCTTATGGGAGCTATTACTCGGCAACGAATCAATATAAATGCTTACTTCAAAGTCAAAAGTTGCTTAGATTTGAATTCTCCATCATTTCTACTAGTACACCGAGCCCCATCCTCTTCTCATTGTTGATATAGTGACCAATAGGAAATCATAAATTTGGTTCCCTAGCCGCTTCCCGTGGCCTCTTAAAATCGAAAAGCGACCTATTGCATAGAGCAGCTCTCAATGTACATACTGTAGTAATAACCCCTCCCAATCCGTTCAGTCTGTCGCCCGCAATCCATCAAAGTGACCCTCAAAAACGTGATCTTAAACTTTTCTCGGGCGCTAGTACGTTCAAGTAGCCCTTTTCACGCAACACCCTTTGTTAATCACTATCCACGTGGGTTCTAGCCTCCCAAAGCCCCTGTATCATTACGCATATATCGTAACTTTCGACAGGCTGCATGGAAGGCTAGAAGGTGGCTGCTACTTCCCAATTTGACACTATGCCTAACACGAATAACAATTGGCCGGAGAAAAAAGCCCCAAACTCCTCTCATATCCCTCGGCTCCTCGGATGTATGATTCCATGAATCTCAGAGGAAATTTGATGCCACAGATCTCACGCATGAGAACCTGGGTTATTTTTAGGTCTGATTAGGGTAATGTAGAGCGCCACCAGCTTCGATGATCGTCAAACGGTTTCTCGACGGGTATTTTAACAAAGAAATATGGGTTCATTTTGTTGCGGCTAAGTGGTGCTAGGTTCCCGGAAGAGAGATTCGTAATACAACTGGACTTTAGTCTTTACGGGTTGTACAAAGAAGGCGCGCCAACTGGGACTACCCCTATAAAATGACAAAATAACATAGACTCAGAAAAGCATCTATAGCACTAACGCCACGGCTCCACCAGCAATCCCCGCAATAATCATAGTCCCTACGGTGCCCCATTTTGTCAAAGCATCATTCGTAGACGATCCGTTGCCGGGGGTCGCAGCCGCAGAGCCTGTCGCAAAGTCACCCGCTTGTCCCGTGCGTACCGTCGTGAATCCGGACGTGACTGTAATAGCTGTACCAGAAAAGGTGACAACTGCGCCAGAAGTGAGGACGAGAGTTTGTGAGGTAACCGCTGTGAGCGAGCCGGAGTTGGTTCGTGTACGCGACGGGGTGGGTGTTGGAGTACGAGATGCTGCAAGCAATCTATTAGAATATGATCACGAGGAGCAAAAGTGATAATTACATTGCTCCCCAACTGAGGAAATGGGCGTAGCGCAGGTCTTGTTATTGTCTTGTATGGCGGTTTCGACGGCCGAGGCCTGGCATTGGGATGCGCTAAAGCAATCTTGGGCAGTGGTAATATAACTTTCACTGTTACGTTTGGAATCATACTTAGTAAGCGTTTTTATGAATTTGCCTCAACAGAGAGGCGTACCTGTTGCAGATGCATTCCGTGTCACCGCTAAAATGAAGGAGTATGTTAGCTCTTTATAATGGGTTACTGGTAACATCCACCCTACATGCTGCTGCAGCCAACTTTGGTCGCCGCTTGAGCCAAACAAGCCTGTACACACGTCGCGCCTCCTCCAACAGGAGGTGGCGCAGTCGAGGTCGACGGTGGAGTTGCCGTCGACGTGGTCGTTTCTGTTTCAGTGATAGTGGTGGTCGGCTCCATCGTTTCGGGCACTTCTGTAGTCTCTGGCGGGTCGGTGGGCTCCGCGAGGTCGGTTGTAGCGTCCGGCTCCGTACTTTGGGCGACGGCGACTCCAGTGTGCAAAGCAAGTGCGACAGCGAGCAAGAATGAAAAGCGCATCGTAAGGCAAACGTGAGTCGGGGAGGCGGTTCGTGGATGTCAAGTGGGGGGGGGGGGACGTCAACTCGAGCTTAGCCGAAGTCAATAAACCTAGGTTTCTTATGCGAACCGCGTTTTTGAAGCCGGCGGTCGATCAAT
>JANWGL010007086.1:0-11735 GCA_025200755.1 Ceratobasidium sp. C01 | reverse complement strand
TAAAGTCTCAAGTGAATTGGGGGGGGGGGGGGTAGAACATCCGCCCGTTGCAATCCTTCAGCGCTCCCATACCAGTAATACGTCGATTATGAAGCCTCAAGCTGTCGTCGCCTCGCTTGCGCTGTTGTCAACTCAAGCCGCTGCCCATACCATCTTCCAGGTGAGTCGGTTGATCCGATTACTGACTCAGGACGCTTCGAACCCAAACTCACGGGTGTATGTATTGTAGGAACTCTGGGTCAACGGCGTTTCCGCCGGACATCTGAAGGGTATTCGATACCCTTCGTATGACGGACCAGTGACGGATGTGACTAGCAATGATATAATTGTGAGTAGATATGTGACAACAAGGGTAAACTTGAGTGCTTATATGCGTCGCTTAGTGCAACGGCGGTGTTAATCCCCTTGTGACTCCCTACGACAAGACCGTCATCAATGTTCCCGCTGGCGCTACTATCACCCACGAATGGCACCACACACTGACCAGCGCTGGCACGGGCGATACTTCTGACCCCATTGATCCCAGCCACTTGGGACCCGTAATGGGTGAGCTTTTCTATTCCGGTGACCGATATTGACGTTGCTGACGGGCCTATAAGTGTATCTTGCCAAGGTCCCTGATGCGACACAAGATTCTGTCACTGGGCTCAAATGGTTCAAGATCGCTGAGGACGGTATAGACGCCAACGGCGTTTGGGGTGTAACTCGTCTATACAATGCAGGAGGGAAGGCTACGGCCGTGATCCCCAAGTGCATCCCATCCGGAAACTACTTCCTTCGCGCAGAGATCATTGGTATGCCTCGTTGCAACGCGACAAACGGCACCTGCTTATCCCTGTTATAGCATTGCATGGCGCGTCATCGTACCCCGGCGCCCAGTTCTATATGGAGTGCGCTCAGATCAACGTGACTGGAGGAGGGAGCGCTTCCCCAGCAACTGTGTCGTTCCCTGGTGCTTACTCGGGCACCGACCCAGGTGTCAAACTCAGCGTACGTAAATATGTGAACTCGCTTGCTCGCATTTTACTAATTATACCGCTTCTAGATCTACGTGAGTTTAAATGCCTTTTCTGATTTTACAGTGTGAATTTAACGATATGATTGTTTTCAGTATCCCCCCGTCACCAGCTCCAACTACGTTATTCCCGGACCGCGCCCCTTCACTTGTGACGGATCTACGGCGACTACAGCCCCCGTTACATCGACCACCAAAGCCAGCACAACTAGCACCACCACCAAAGCGAGTACCACCACTACTTCCTCGACATCCACCTCCTCGGCCCCAGCATCTACCGGCGGAACCGTTGCGAAGTATGGCCAGTGTGGTGGCAATGGCTGGACGGTAAGCTGTGCGGTAGCTGTCTTTACGAGGTGGACTAACGCGCGTTTTAGGGTGCGACCGCTTGTGTGGCCGGTTCTACATGTACCAAGGTCAATGACTATTACTCCCAGTGCCTGTAGATTTTCCCCGCTGTATTCCCTCGGCAATAAGCTTATTTGTTCTTCGCACAAGCCAAATAAAAATAGGTCATATGTCTTCACCATGCGGTGATGCTATTTCTCCCTGGAGATTTCCTGGAGAACATAGGCGTTTAAGTTCCAAGCTGGAACCGCAAGCAACAAACTATCATTAAGGCACGTCGGGGAGTTCTGAAAGCTTAAGATATATACGGCAAGCACCTACTGAGTCCTATTCGTATTCCTAGCAATATATACTAGAGGTTCGTAGTTGTTGGGCCAACGGAGGTCGTACAATAGCTCACGTGATATCACTTCTCTGCGTGCGGGGGCTCGCAAGAATCTCGCGCATCCTCGGAGAGAGGCAAGGTACACATGGAGCAGCCAATGGCGGGCTTTGGCGGGGCTTCGATTCTTGGCAGTGACATCTCTCATGTGCTGGTTTATTGATCACCTGCCTGCTTTCGGCAGTGGTCATAACCACCCGAGCTGCCCGACAATGTCGCGACTGTCTACACTTAGAGCTTCATTCTTAGCTACGGCAATGTTTATTATTGCGCAGCGCAGGTGATAAGGTCGCTGAATTCGCATAAAGGTCTCAAGTGAATGGGAGGGGGTGGTACACACACCCGTTGCAGTCCTTCGTTCGGAGTGCTCCTTTACCCGCATATACGCCGATCATGAAGCCTCAAGTTATCGCTGCCTCGCTTGCGCTTTTGTCAGCTCAAGCCACTGCTCATACCATCTTTCAGGTGAGTCGGTTGATCCGATTATTGACTCAAGTTGCTTCGAACCCAAACTCACGGGTGTATGTATTGTAGGAACTCTGGGTCAACGGCGTTTCTGCTGGACACCTAAAGGCTATTCGATACCCCACGTACGACGGTCCAGTGACGGATGTGACCAGCAATGATATAATTGTGAGTAGATATGTGTCAACAAGGGCAAACCTGGGTGCTTATATGCGTTGCTTAGTGCAATGGCGGTGTCAACCCCCTCGTGACTCCCTATGACAAGACTGTCGTGGACGTTCCTGCTGGTGCTACTATCACTCATGAGTGGCACCACACACTGGAGAGCGCCGGCACGGGTGATGCTTCTGACCCCATCGACCCCGGCCACTTGGGACCCGTAATGGGTGAGCTCCTGCATTCCGGAAACTAGCTTTGACGCTGTTCTGACGAGTTCATTAGTATACCTCGCCAAGGTTCCCGACGCGACGCAAGAGTCTGTCACCGGTCTTCAGTGGTTCAAGATCGCTGAGGACGGCCTGGACGCCAACGGCGTTTGGGGTGTAACTCGTCTGTACAACGCCGCAGGAAAGGCCACTGCTGTGATCCCCAAGTGCATTCCATCCGGAAACTATTTCCTCCGTGCAGAGATTATCGGTATGTCCCATTACAATGTGGTAAAAGAGAGTTGCTTACACTCGCCATAGCGCTGCACGCCGCGGGTTCGTACCCTGGTGCCCAGTTTTATATGGAGTGTGCTCAGATCAACGTCACCGGAGGAGGAAGCACATCCCCCGCAACCGTGTCCTTCCCTGGTGCTTATGCTGGCACCGACCCGGGTATCACAATCAATGTACGTAAATACGTGAACCCGTTTGTTTTGTTACTAATGATATTTCTTTTAGATCTACGTGGGTTGCAACATCTTTTGCGAGATTGCAGCATGAAACTGACGATATGATTCTTCGTAGTACCCTACCGTTACCAACTACACCATCCCCGGTCCCCGTCCTTTCACTTGTGACGGGTCTACGGCGACCACGGTCGCCGCTACGACGACTACCAAAGCCAGTACAACCACCACCACCACCAATGCGAGCACCACCACCACTTCATCGACGTCCACCTCCTCGGCCCCGGCTTCTACCGGAACTGTTGTGAAATACGGCCAGTGCGGTGGTACTGGCTGGACGGTAAGATAGTTGCCAATTGCTTTTACGAGGTTTACTAACATATCTTCTAGGGCGCCACCACTTGCGTGACCGGTTCCACATGCACTGTGGTAAATGCCTATTATTCCCAGTGCCTCTAGATAATTTGCCCCATTCGTTGTATTTCGCCCTTGCTAGCAATAAGTTTATTTGTTTTCCCGCATAGACCAAATAGGGGTGCCTGCTGAAACGCCAAATAAGGACAATAAGAATTAGTCATTCCTCGGCACCGCTTTTTGTTTATGGACCCTTATATCCCCTTTGTTGGCCAAACAACGGCGCATATTGGAACCCAACGAGGTCAAATCATAGTCAAAGACATCGGACTCTCATCACCTCGACAATGGCCTAAGAGAAGAACTTGCCACAAGGGAACATGCCCGAGCCAAAACTCTGCAGCTAGCCTATAAAGTGTACCCTTTCCGAGTCTCTAAAGCCTCATTCCTTCCCCTCATTCCCTTCCTAGCTTCAACTTTATTTCTTTCTCGGTCTAACGAATCGTTCTACGTAACGCTTGGACGTACTTGACGAACTACAATCTTTACTCGCGCCGGACGCCCGACATAATTTCTATTTGCACATACTTCTCACGCCATGAAGTCTAACACCTGCCTCGCTCTTTTCACGACGCTCTTCGCGCTTGCTATCCCACGCCCCGCCAAAGCTCACGGCTTCGTCGCTAGTGTTCAAATTTTGGGTAGCACCAAGTTTACCGGTCCTAAGCCCGGCTCCACCAAGGCAAACAATTCCCCCATTCGTGCTATTACCGACCAGTCGCCTGTCAAAGACCTGCAGAGCAAAGACATGATCTGCGGCTTTGGTGCTACTCCGGGTACTGCCGTCGCTTCTGCGAAGCCTGGTGATAGCCTGGTCTATTCAGTGAGTCATCTATTCCCACATATCCTGTGTGATATTCTGACGTTATATGCGCAGTGGGGAAACGCTGTCGCCGACGACGGCAATTGGATCCACGACACTGGCCCAATGATGACCTACTTCGCTCAAGTCCCCGAGGGTCAGGTACGTTATACTCTGGTCTCTAGCTCCGTTATGATTTAAATTAAATTCGCTGGCTCTTTAGACCGCCGATAAGTTCGATGGTGTGGGAGCTAAGTGGTTTAAGACCGACCAAGTTGGAAAGAAGAACAACAAATGGGTGCAAGCGTCGCTCATGACTGGCTCAACCTTCAAGACTCAGATCCCAGAGACTCTTGCTGATGGTGACTACCTTGTCCGTCATGAGGTAAGTGGTTCGTCGCTCGCACGCTAGTCATATCTAAATTGGTCGTTAGATTATCGCGCTGCACAACGCTGCCAACCCAGGCGGTGTGGAGTTTTATCCTTCTTGGTGCGTCCGCTGCCCCTCTATCTGTGAAATCGAAATTAACGTGCCAATCTAGCCTCCAACTGCGCATCAAGAACTCGAACGCCGGTAATGCTACCGTAACGGCCTCGAAGACTCTCTCCTTCCCGGGAGCCTATACTGCTACCGACCCCGGCATTCTCGTTGACGTCTTCAGCCAAGCCCCCGATGGAAGTGAATACAAGTTCCCCGCCGGTCCTATCGCTAATGTGTCTGCTCCGGGTGCCACTGGCAATCCTCCGAACGCCATCGCCGATGTCTCTGCCTCCGCCTCGGAGACCAGCACTGTTGCTTCCGCTACTTCGACCGTAATCGCCACTTCTTCCGCGGCTCCTTCTGCGTCTACTACCGCGATTGTGACCTCAACATCTGCTCCCGTCACATCTGCCTCCGCCAAAACTAGCTCCGCCCCCACTGCCACTCCTACTAGCCTTCAGGCCATCCGCCTCGCAAACGGCCGCACCGCGCAGGAGCTTAACTTCCGCTTTAAGACTCTCGCTGTTTCAGACAAGTGCGAGCCGCGCGACCCTGGCTGCGTTGACGGACAGTTTGCTGTATGCGGCTCTGATGGAATCTGGACCAAGCAGGGCTCTTGCTTCGTGGGTACTTCGTGCTTTGCCGTCCCCTTGAAGAACACCAATGGGACTCAAGTCGGATGCTTCCCCGAGTCGGTTGTCGAGCAGGCCATGATTGATTCTGGAGCTGGGCGTGCGATTGCTACCGAAACGGCGAGCTCTGCTCCTGTTGCCACTGCGACTTCCACTGGCTCTGTCGTTTCTTCTGGGTCTTCTACTGCTACCGCCTCTATTGGACAGGGCACTCCGACTGTTGTGACATCGATCTTTTTGAGCACGGTCACCCCGGCGTCGACGTCTACTTCTGCGGCTGCTTCTCAAACTTCTGTAGTATCCTCGTCTTCCACCATCACCGTCTCTGCCACCACTGCCCCTGCCACTGCGATTTTCTCCGCCTCCGCCGCGCCAACAACCACTGCTGCCGCTAGCCACGGTGGAGGAGCTCCGGCCGTTGTCATTGGTGTTGGCTCGAAGCCTGCTCGTCGGATGCTGCGTTGGGAGCGCCGTGGTTTCCACTAAGCGTGTTCAGCGATAGCTTATGATAGCTTCGTCAAACGGTCTTTCTCTTTCTTCCTCTTGTATCTCACGCCCCCACTCTCTTTACTTCCTTACCCTATCATCCTCTAGTGCATTTGGACTATGTCTGGACTATGGTCACGTCTAACGATATCGATGAAAGTTTCTTTTCGGGTCGCTGGCTGTCTGTATTTTAGATTACCATTATACTCTATGTATGTTATAGTCGTATAATTACATCCTTCTCCTCTACTCCATTTTCGCGCTTGTGAATCCTACGTTTGTTTCCCGCCGTGCCGTTACGAACTGGACGCAAAGGTTCGAAAGTAACCAACACCTACTTCCCGAGGCTTTCCCACGAATGTACATATTTATTCTTAAGTGTTATTAAATTTAACAGCCACTGGCTGCAATATGCGGCCTGGGATGGGCTTGCGAGGTATGGTCTGAAACATTGGGTGGCAAGTCACGTGATTACGCTAGCCACGGTATTCGTCAGTATCAACTAGACCTGTTGGACTTCCAGAATTACTGTTCTTCAAAATGTGAAAGCTGGAAATGATTTTTGAAGCGATACTATGAATATCTGTTATGTATCTTAATTATTTTATGCATTCCTCTTGGCGTTTTGAATCGTGTCGCCCCCTCCCCAATCGTAACAGGGTTTTCATATCATTCAAAGTCTACGTTGTCTCTCACAGTCCGGTAACCATTCTATGCCGGGCCGTTGGCCGAGTCATATTCTATTTCTATATTTCTGACCTCGGGTTACAAAAAAACCGTTACCTTCGCACTTCGGCGCCGTCGGCCGAAACGACTCATTGCCCAATTCGTCCATGACCAAACAACCACTCACCTCAAGCTCAACTAGCTAAAAGACCTGATTATTCCGCCTCCTCCACTCATCCAACCTCTCACATATTCTACTTTACATCACTCGCATAAATCGTCTCACGATGACTTCGACTACTGACACCTCGAAAGACACTTGGTCTGCCGCGCTATACAACAAAGCCGCGTCGTTTGTCTACTCTGATGCATATACTCGTCCTGTGCTCGATTTGCTTGACCTGAAGCAAGGAGAACGGATCTTGGATCTTGGGTGCGGAACAGGCGAACTTACTGTGCGCTTGCAAGAGTTCGTCGGAAAAGACGGACTCGTGGTAGGTATGGACGCGAGTGAGGACATGGTTAGTCGGTTGCTCCGTCGCTTTTATGATTAAGTGGCTCACATATGTATTATAATAGCTCTCAAAGGCCAAAAACAATGGTCTTGAGAAGCTGTTTTGTTGTGACGCACAGAAACTTGTGTGGCCATCTGAGTTCAGCGCCTTGCCTGGGACTTTGGACGGTAGGCCCTTTTGGATAATTAGATATGCTCAAACTAATAGAGTTGTAGCCATTTTTACGAATGCTACTTTGCACTGGTGCAAAAGCGATCCGTCTGCGGTGGTTCGAGCGGCCAAGCATGCCCTCAAGCCCGGAGGAAGATTCGTTGGTGAATTTGGTGGATACCTGAATTGCGTTGGTAGGTATTGGTAAAATACCCATGTTTCTTGACCTTGACCAATATATTTGCCGCAGGTTTGCGATCTGCGATACACCAAGTACTGGAGAATCGAGGTGTCGATCCTCAACAGGTGGATCCGTGGTATTTTCCTCGGGCAGAGCACTACGCAAAGGCAAGTGAATGCCTTATTAAGAGTTTCAGTTCATAACTCACCTACCCGAATAGGTCCTAGAATCAGAAGGATTTCAAGTAAAACACACCTCTCTCCACCCCCGGATCACGCCTCTGCCGGGCCACTTGGTTGATTGGCTTCGTACCTTTGTGCGAACTTCTTTCCTTGCCTCGATAGGAGATGAGGAGGCAGACGAGATCATGCAGGAGGTGGCAAAAATTTGTGAACCCGATATGAAGGACGAAAATGGAGGCTGGGCCGTTATGTATGTGCGCCTGCGCTTCGTAGCCGTTTCACCTGTCTAGTTCTTCCGTTTAGTGTTTGTAACTGTTTTCACCGAAGCTATATATAACCATCCCCCACACGCGGCACCGCCACCGGCTGCCGACGTCACTTGTGGGTCTTATCGAAAATGACATCATGGATGGCAACCCAAGGCCGGACTCCGAGCATTTTATCAGAGCCGTTATTCTTACCTCCTGTAACCGACCTCACCGTCAGCCGACAATTCACACGCATCCTACTTTGCGTGCTATAAAATTTAGAAGGGCCGACTCGTAGACTCCAACCCCCCCTCTCTTCTCTCCTCGACCTCGTTAGAATTGTCCAGGATGTCGTCTGTTTCTAGGAAAGCACAGGAAAGCAAGGAGGCCGTCAAGTCGACGGTGGCCACTCCTTTAGTCCCAGATTTTAGCGCCAAAGACTATTCAACGTTCTTCCTCGCTGGTGCGTCTCAGGAGTTTTATCAGTTTGTGCTCGTCTGACTGGAATTCTTAGGGGCATTATGTTGTACCATCACTCATGGAGCAATGACCCGTAAGTAGCTATAAAGATTACCTTTGCTCCGTCCACTAATATTTCTCTAACTCTAACCAGCAATCGACGTGATCAAGACACGTATTCAGATCGACCCCGCATTAGCCAAGAACTCCATGCTTACCGCAGGACGTAAAATTGTCGCGGCCGAGGGAACTCGTGGGCTACTCACCGGATTTGGCCCAACAGCCGTAGGGTACCTGGTGCAAGGAGGCGCCAAATTTGCTGGATACGAGTAGGTACTAAGATCATTTGGTGAGTATAAATTATTTACCTCGAACTATAGGTTTTGGAAGAAGAAATTCGTGCAGCTCGCCGGCTCGCAAGAGGAAGCAGTTAAGCACCGAACAGCAATCTACCTCGTGGGCGCGAGTGTCGCAGAGTAAGCTCTTACATATAATGCTCGCCGTGATGGCTACTTATTATCACTATAGATTCTTCGCTGATATCCTCCTGACGCCCCTGGAAGCGACACGCATTCGATTAGTGTCCGATCGCAACTACGCTTCTGGTCTGGTAACCGGATTTGCTCGTATGGCAAAGGAAGGAGGGGTCCAAGAGCTCTATGCCGGGTTTTTACCTATCCTCTGCAAGTGAGTGACTTTTTAGCAATTGGTACCAAGGCTAATTTAGGTTTGCAGGCAAATTCCATACGCAATTGGCCAATTTACAGTGCGCTTCTTTCATCAATGTTTTAAAGGTTTAGCTCTGATATTGGGGTTTAGGTCAATGAATGGTGTCATGAGGTGGTGTTCCGCTCAATGACCGAAGAGCAGAAGAACGCCTTATCTGGTCCTTCTAAATTTGGTATCTCTCTGGGAAGTGGTGTTGTTGCTGGTTTTGCAGCGGCAGTTCTAAGCCATGTGAGTGATCTAATTTACGCACGGCCAGAAATATACTGACGAAGCCACGTTTACTTCTTCACGATCGTTTAGCCTGCAGACACCCTACTGAGTCAGGTTAGTTCATTCTGCCTCACGTTGGTTTTCACTGGCTAACCGAAATCGTTTGCGCAGATTAATAAGGGTCACGGCCCTAAAGGATCCATGGCGACACGTCTCATTGCTCTTGGGAAGGAAGCAGGCTTCCGTGGGTTGTTCGCCGGTCTAGGACCCAGGATGGTTATGACCGCGGGTCTAGTTAGTGGACAATTCTTGATTTATGGCGCAATCAAAGATGGTACGCCGCGTATATTATTCTCGTTTGGTTAGTGAGCTAACCGGGTCGGTTGATGTAGCATTGAATGCACGACCCGGCGTGGAGATTCATAAAGCGGATAACTAAGTGATGAAATGATGCTAGACGAGGAGAAACCGACTCTTGGACTTTTATATCCCGGCTTGTACTTACGACACGTTATGCGTAATTTTGTAGCTACATGATTGTAATAGACCTGTAAATTTCTGAATCAAGTTCCATTATAATCGCCTTGCCACTGGGCTGAGGTTGTAATGCAAAAGTGAGAGGTGCGCATACAATTACTGGGGGTGGGTGTTTCTACATGCTATTAAATAATAAAAGTGTGCGAAAGTTTATAAAAGCCAATATCTAGTTAATAGCGATACGCTGTCCTCGAGTCTCTTCTCGTATAGGGATCCGCAGGATGAGCACACCGTCTGCCAATTCAGCGCACGCCTCTTTTCCGTTAACGGGCTGGGGTAACCAGAGTGTACGACTGAAAGCCGAGCGGAACTCGGGTTGAGAAAGTGTTTCAGAGACGCTCTTTGTTGCACCTAGATAAAATAGAAGGTCAGTGATATAGTCCTGTTAGTGGCTTGTGGTTTGTAGCGTAGATCACATACCCGATTCTGAGTTCTGAGATACTTTCTCATTGGATTCGGACGCTTGAGCAGCCTCCCTGTGCTTGCTCAATTGCTGGATGCGACCTTCGATCGTTAAAGACTGGCCATCCTCCCCCAAATGCACATTTAGGTGTTCTTTCTGCACCCCAGGAACCTCCGCGCGAACCACGACATCGCTCCCTTCCTTAGAGAGCTCGATCGGCGTATACCGCTGAATCACGGGTGGCTGCCACGCCACCGGTCGGACACGAGTAAAGGTAGGAGTTAGGAAGGGGTCTTCCATGAGACGGAACAAAGGACGGAAGTCATTGAGCAAAGTCCTAGTGAGAGCCATAGTTGTAGCGTGAGGAATCGAGAAAGGGGAAGGATGGCTGAAGAGCTCGGAAGCCGAGGATCCTATTTATGCTACGCGAGAAAGTGAGAAACAATCCCGACAAATATTTACGCGCGATTTGTGTGCTGAGTGATGGTGCTGGCTAGTTCTGGTAAGCGCTCGTCGCTTCTAGAAAGTTCTCCCTAACACGTGATTTTGAGAGTATCGTGCATATACCCGGGGTTTTAGAGAAAACGAGTGCCCAGTCCGGAACCAGTTTCTTTCCAGATTCCTGTTTAACCTAGCGCGGGTTTTCTTCGAAGAAACGTTGCATCCAGCGTATTTCGAGTTACCTTATCTCACATATTGGAACCTGTCAGAACGAATCTATTACTGGAGGCTCGGTAGTAACTGAATGGACATCCAGCTGATCACCCGCCGATGAACACGGTTACTCAAATCTTATCGTGTCGGATAGAAGCACCATCCCCTATCGACTGAGATCGCCCATCAGGCGCCCAACACCGAGTGGGCGAGTCTTTTTGAGCATATTGGTCGTTGAGATTCTTGAAAGTCTAGGGTGATATATCGGCCCTCTACATTCCGTTCAATAAACCACTACCAGTGTATCTACTCAAATAGTCACAGTTATTTTGTTAGTTGCTAAACACGAGGTACGTTTGGGAAGGGTCGTCCCATTGCGTACGTTACCGCCAACTCCAGCAATGCGGTGCGGCAGTTGGTATTATTAGTTGGAATGCCAAGACATGCAGTACATACTACCGTAGTATACCTCTGATGTAACGAGTATTCCGAGATGCCCAGTCTTCCTGTAGCCTAAATTTAGTTTTTCTTCTCCATTCGGACATGTAGGGGCACCGAGGTCATCAGGAGCGCCTCCTAGGAACCCTATTACCGAGAGAATCTTTTGACATCTATAGCCCCAGATATCACCACCAAAATACCTCACCTCGATGCAATGTCCACGAGAC
This sequence comes from Ceratobasidium sp. C01, assembly GCA_025200755.1. Lineage (NCBI taxonomy): Eukaryota > Fungi > Basidiomycota > Agaricomycetes > Cantharellales > Ceratobasidiaceae > Ceratobasidium > Ceratobasidium sp. C01. The sequence continues at coordinate 276 of JANWGL010007086.1, read as the reverse complement.
TAACGGCACCGGGGGTTGAGTAGTAAGGCACTGAACGACGCAAGCTCAAACATGCAACAAGGGCATATATGTTTTGCTGCTAAAGAAACCGCATACCTTGTCTAATCGTAGTTACCCGGGCTAGTCAATAATAAACCTGAATACCATTTTATACGTCGGTAGTACTCTGGGGGGCTGGGAGGCTCGGATACTGTGAGCATAGGATATAGGGGGAGGCGCGATAGCGATAGTTTTTAGCCACTTGTTGTGCAATTTTTCTAGTGGGTCGTAGGACGT
>JANWGL010007084.1:0-10624 GCA_025200755.1 Ceratobasidium sp. C01 | reverse complement strand
TTTGATAATAGAATGGGACCTAATCGAGCCGGCACGGAACTCGTTCATATTCTCTTCTATGGACGCAGTGGTCAAATTTGCTCAAACCAACGGAAAGCTCGTACGCGGAACCGCGCTGGTTTGGCATTCGCAGCTGCCATCCTGGGTGACGACTATTACCGACGCGCCAACGTTGACGAGTGTACTTCAGAATCATGTCTCGGTGACTGTGGGTCGGTATAAGGGGAAAGTGTATGCTTGGGATGTCGTTAATGAGTGAGTTGGTTGGCTGGATTGATTTGGTGGAGGAGAGGGAGAGCTGACGGGTGGGCAGGATTTTTAATGAGGATGGGACGTTTAGGAGTTCGGTGTTTTATAACGTTCTTGGGACTAGTGAGTGGAGTGGTTGTTATTCATTGCTAGGGTGGATGTTTACATTTGGTTTCAGATTTTGTGTCGATTGCATTCAAAGCTGCACGGGCTGCTGATCCGTGAGTCGTTCTTTCATTTGATTTCGACCGCACTGAATTTGCTTGTAGGTCGGCGAAGCTCTATATCAACGAGTGAGTTTTAGAACCCTTCTGAAAGGCTTGAGACTGACCGGAAATATAGCTACAATCTTGATACTATCAATGCCAAATTGACTGCGCTCGTCACGCTCGTCAAGACAGAAATTGCAGCGGGCACTCCTATCGACGGTATAGGCACAGAGGCTCACCTCTCAGTAAGCTTTAACCCATCTATCTCGGCGCATACACCCAACTTAATCCTTCTATTTAGGCGGGTGGATCAGCGGGCGTTCTTGCTGCGTGGACAGAGCTGGGCACCGCTGGAACTGACATCGCGATCACTGCACTTGAGATCAGAGGCGGTGCAGTCAGCGAGTATCAGGATGTGATCAAGGCTTGTTTGGATGTGCCGAGTTTAAAGTGTGTTGGGATTAGTGTGTCGGGGACTGCGTATAATGAGGCGTGGATCCCTGGTTGGTAAAACCATGCGTGTTCGTGCACATTGGTTTGAGACTAGTTATTTGTAAATAGTCAAACTTGCGCATGTGAATGAACTTGATGTGTTTGGCGGGGTTTCATGTGAATCGAAATACGCTAAAAGATGTGTAACGTTTTGGATTGCCGTTCTCGGAAAAGGTCGGGCTGGGCAGCGGGGGAATGTTCGTTCCCAGGCATAGGTTTGACTGTATGCATCCAGACCACGCTTCGAACATGGTGGTATACGAACGCGCTCTGTATTCGACGCCCCCCCCCCCCGAGTACGGTTGAGAGACCGGCGGTGATTTCACGGATCACTGCAAGCTTTCCATGGGAATGTTGCAAGCCGTGCACTGTAAACCTTACAAAGTTCCACCCGCGCCTAGACCAAACTTCGGATCGCTACTACTAGAGTCGACGTTGAGATAACTGCACTCGAGATCAGTGGTGGTGTAGTAAGCGAGTACTAGAATGCGATCAAAGCTTGTTTAACGGCATCGAAGTATATTTGGATTAGCGTGTGGGGAACCGCATACAATGAGGCTTGGATTCCCAGTTTTTAGGCCATGAGTGTTTGTTTATTTTGAGCAGCTCGATTTCAGTCCGGCCATCTACATGTGTCTAGACCAAACCTAGGAAGTTTATGGACGATCCTTGTACCCGGTATCTCGTGGGCAAGGTTAAGAGGCCGGCGTTGATTTTGCGGATCACTGCAAGCCTCTCCAGGAATGTTGAGAGCCATGCGTCGCGGACCTCGCAGTCGTCCCAGGTGTCTTTAAACGAGGTAAACTTGAGTGACTCCTCAGGGGTTGCCTGTACGTACGCACATCCCGCCGTGGCGACAACCTCGTGCGACCGCGTCACACGAGCTACGTGACGCATTAATAAAGTTTCAGCCCTCGACGGTAGTTGCTAGGTTTAAAGTTTTCTAATTATTAACCGGACCGGCGGCACCCCGCTTCGGAATTCTGTGGCGCACCATGTGTAGGCGTATTTATGTAACCGGGGGTTCGGCTGCCTCTTCCGACATTTTTGGCCGAGTGCCGTTTTACATTTTTGTCCATCCCCCCACAAATTGGTATTCAGATTGTCAATAGGAACGTGTGTATGACGTCTTTGTGGATGAGATGCTGGATATTATGACCCCTTTTTAGTCAAGACGCGCTCCACTCGAGGGATTGCAATCAAGGGGTGCGCCGGGTTTAGAGGGGGTTGATCGTTGGGGGGCGGGTTGCTGGCGGGGCGCGAAACGAAGGCGCGAATCGACAAGTAGTCTACCAAACGAGGGGACTTTATAGCCCAAAAGTACAAATGCGAAAGGTGCAGAGACAAATGTGTTTCAGACAGATAGGGGGGCGTGGAGCAGAATTAGACACGCGGGATTTGACAGATGCGGGTGGCGTGCCGAAGGGGTTAGCGTTGTGGGTTGACCAAGCAGGGCATGGGGTCACGGGATGTAAAGCGCACGTGCAAGCTACGACGACCACAACCAGAATGGCAGCGGCGACGAGTGGACATCCGTTCACCGCGCACTTAGTAGCGGTCTTGAGCATATACGAGTTGGGTCCCGGACGACCAGGTAAGTGGTGCGGTTTAGCCCACTCCATTTCCCTCATGCCTCTCCCCAGTGCGTGCGCTGCCCGGCAACCACCGACGCTCACAACTGTCTTCCCGCCCGTCGCGCGCACTCTCTGTCCCACCGATTCCTCAACTCATTGCCCCTGGGTCGCCCCCACCGCCATATGAAGGTGCTGCCCCGCTTCCAAGATACGATGGCCCCCGCGACTGGCAGACAGATGCTGTAGAGCGCGCGCTCGGACGGGTCGCCGCACGCATGTACGCGGCCGAGGCCAAGCTCCAGCAATTGCTGAACAACGGCGAAACTTCGAATGGCGCAAGGCACCCCGACAGCGAAAACTCCGACGGCGGACTCAGCCCCCGCGCAAATGGTCTCAAGAAGCGACGCGAAAACCCGGAGACAGATGACGATGTCCCTCAAGCATGGCCTGGTCTGGGTGTGCGTTTCGAAGACGGCGTTGAGCCGGAGGTGGAGCCAGAGATGGACCTGGACGACGCCGAGACGCCCCAGCCCAAGCTCAAACCGAAGCCGGGCACGATTGATCTGAGCTCAATACCCCATCCTGCCTCTTCATCGACCACTGTGAAGCCTGTAGCACCCAAACCGGGCCCGCGCTCCGCCCCTCCCTCGACCATCGGCCCGATGATGCCATCATTTGCATGCCCTACATGTGGCCGACACACTTCCGACTCGTCGGGCGCTGCTCCGGATGTGATCCACGCTCCGGGGCCACTCGACGTGGTCACCCCCGCACTTGGAATGGGTCTTGGTATGTCTCTTGATGCGGCTGCTGAGCTTCGTCATCACCTTGGATTCGGCGACCGTGTCGACGACACTGGTAGCCCACTGGTCTTGCCACCTGGCCCGCTCAGCGCTGCCGCATTCGAAAGCGGTAAGCGGTTTGGCGCCTGGACTCGGCGTGCTTTTGTGCTGATTAATCCGACTTGGTACAGGCATGTCTGCGGTCGAGGAACTCAAATTGCTCAAGGCTCAGGTCCAGGACGTCGCTCGCGTGTGCAAGGCTGTCGCCGATGGCGATCTCAGCCAGAAGATTACGGTTCCGGTACAAGGCGTGGTTATGGTTCAACTCAAAGATGTGATCAATACTATGGTGGATAAACTCGGTCGGTTTGCGCAAGAGGTGCGTTGTGCGGGCCGATGATATGCGCCTGACTGCTGACTTCCTTGTCCCCCATTTTCGTCCATTTTTTTTTTGGTAATTTGACTCGTGGCTCTTTATTGTCTCGCGATGGTCTTTTCGCTTGCCGGCTTGCGTTACCCACGATGCTGAATTGGCTACATGCGCCTCGACCCACCATCGTGCTCGCGCTCCCACATCCGCGCTGTTGTGGTTCTGCTCTCACACCCACCGCGCTTGATTTCGGCACGGCCTTGATTAATCACCCGCTCGCTCGGCCAATCACCAACTCGAACAACCATGCTTCTCGTGAACTTAATGCCCGACCTATCACTACCACTTTACCACTTTCACCCGCCAACTCCGCCAATCAACCACCTTCATTACGAATCCTTATCCGAACCGAAACTTAGGTTACTCGTGTCTCGCTCGAAGTCGGTACTGAAGGTCGACTCGGCGGGCAAGCCATCGTTCGAGACGTGCGCGGGACGTGGAGCGAGCTCACGACGGTCGTCAATCGGTTAGCTGCGAATCTTACTAGCCAGGTACGTACAATCACTTTTTTTGATTATCGTTCTCGGATATGTGTGTGCGGGTATTTGGGTGTGTGGCTGTGGTTGACGGGTGGATGGATGGGGTAATTCGGGTCCGAGCGGGGTGTCTGGGTGGGATGGACCGAGATGGATAGATGGTGGGGGCAGAGAGCGAGTCTGATGGATGGGCTCTGGCGAACTGAGTCTGATGAGCAGAAGCCAGGCGAGGAAGGGAAGGTATAGGGAGAGGCCTCGTGGTGGGCGTGTGGGTGGGTCATGTGGTTGCTATGGATAGGGGCTGGAGGGTAGGCGTCTAGGGGAAATGAATGAATGAATGGGGACGATTGTATAGGGTGGGATGGTGGTGACGTATTTTTGTCTTTTGAGTTGAGGATGATGTCGTTTTTGGGCTTGTTTTGGGGCTAGACTGGGTCTCGAATTTTCTTATTCATTCGGTGTGCGCGGGTTTTTCGCGGTCGGTGCTGACGTCGTGGTTTGGTTTGGTGGGGATAGGTCCGAGGTATTGCGGAGGTCACGAAGGCTGTTGCGAATGGCGATTTGTCTAAGCAGATTGGGGTCGATGCCAAGGGCGAGATTCTGGAGTTGAAGAACACGGTTAATTCTATGGTGCGTGGTGCGGTCGTGTGTATGAAAGTGGCGCTAACTGGGTGTCACTTATATTTTGTGCGTGTGATCAATATGTGAATGTGTCATATTTTAGGTTGTCCGATTGCGTATGTTTGCTGGCGAAGTCACTCGTGTTGCGCTTGATGTGGGAAGTCGTGGTATACTTGGAGGGCAGGCGACGGTTCCGGATGTCGAGGGTGTTTGGCAAGAGTTGACTGATAATGTGAGTGCTAGCTTCGACAGGTGGAGGTGGATAGGGGCTAATGCGTGGATGTGTGTGCAGGTGAATCGTATGTGCTCGAATTTGACGAACCAAGTGCGCTCGATTGCGTTGGTTACTACTGCTGTTGCCGAGGTGAGTTTCTGTCTTGGTATTTTTGGTCGTGGATGCTTGGTTTGTTCCGTTCGGCCCGTGCCGTCCGGGTTTGCCACCTATTGTGGGACATTTCTTCTTCCCGTTCCGTCTTTCCGTATCATTTCCGTCTTTGGTCTTCCATCTTCGTTGAGTCTAAAGCTAATTTCTGTATCGTTAGGGTGATCTTACGCGCAAGATTGAGATCGAAGTCGAAGGAGAGATGTTGACGCTGAAGAATACGGTGAATAGTATGGTGGACCAGTTGAATACGTTTGCGAGCGAGGTTACGCGTGTGGCGCTTGAGGTCGGGTCTATGGGTATACTTGGAGGACAGGCCAAGGTCGAGGGCGTGCAGGGGACTTGGGCTGATTTGACGAGGAATGTCAACGTGAGTGGGCGAGTCTTAGGGATGGTGATTCGGGAGACTGATTTGGGTATGGATGGTGTGGTAGAACATGGCTTCGAACCTTACGAACCAGGTGCGGTCGATCGCAAAAGTCACAACGGCCGTCGCGCACGGTGATCTCCGGCAACTCGTGGAAGTCGACGTGCAGGGCGAGATGCTGATGTTGAAGAATACGGTGAACAGTATGGTTGCTCAGTTGGATACGCTTGCGAGTGAGGTGTCTCGTGTTGCGCTTGAGGTCGGGATTGAGGGAAGGCTTGGAGGGCAGGCTGTTGTGCAGGGTGTGGAGGGTGTGTGGAAGGTGTTGACTGATAATGTCAATTTGATGGTACGTCTTCTGGTTCATTTTGGGTTTGGTATGGGTGTTTACTGATTGGGTGTTGGGGTGTAGGCTCTGAACTTGACGACGCAAGTGCGATCGATCGCGGAGGTCACTACGGCTGTCGCGCGAGGCGATTTGAGCAAGAAGATTGATGTTGATGTCAAGGGAGAGATCTTGGATTTGAAGATTACTGTGAATGGTATGACGGATAGTTTGCGGGTGTTTGCCGCTGAGGTTACTCGGTGAGTTCACGATGAGGAGCTCGTTAAGAGTTAGGTTGCTGATGGGATGGATGGTGTGTAGTGTGGCTGGAGAGGTCGGTACGCTTGGAAGGCTCGGTGGACAGGCGACTGTGCCGGGCGTTGCGGGTGTGTGGAAGGATCTGACGGATAATGTGAATGGAATGGCTGCGAATGTGAGTGTGGTCATTTAGGGGTGTGGATGGATGCTGATGGTTTGGGGTATAGTTGACCTTACAAGTGCGCGCTATCGCTCGGGTTACTGTGAGTTTAGAAGCATATGTATGCGAAATTGTGGCTGATTTTGATTTTGTAGACCGCCGTGTCTGTTGGAGACTTAACCACCAAGGTCGAAGGTGTCGATGTCGCTGGTGAAATCTTGGATCTCGTGAACACGATCAACGGAATGGTGGATCAGCTTGCGGTCTTTGCGGCTGAAGTCACTCGGGTCGCGCGTGAGGTCGGAACTGAGGGTCGATTGGGTGTCCAGGCGCGCGTTGAAAACATGCAGGGCAGTTGGCAGCAGATCACGTATGTCTCATTCGTGCTAGTATTTGAAGGAGATACTGATGATAGTGTCCAGTGTGTCTGTGAACACCATGGCGTCCAATTTGACCTCCCAAGTCCGTGGTTTCGCCCAGATCTCTGCAGCTGCGACCGACGGCGACTTTACGCGATTCATCACGGTCGAGGCGAGCGGTGAAATGGACTCGCTCAAAACTCAGATCAATCAGATGGTGTACAATCTCCGGGAGAGCATTCAGAGGAATACGGCTGCGCGTGAGGCTGCTGAGCTTGCGAATAGGTCCAAGTCTGAGTTCCTCGCGAACATGTCTCACGAGATTCGGTGAGTTGTTAGCTTGTATTCATGAGGAGAGGGCGTGAGCTGATGGTGGTGTTGGTGTTAGAACCCCGATGAACGGTATTATCGGAATGACGGATTTGACGCTAGATACCGAGTTGACGAGGACGCAAAAAGAGAACCTGTTGTTAGTTCATCAGCTTGCCAAGTCGCTGCTGTTAATTATCGATGATATTCTCGACATTTCGAAGAGTGAGTTTGCTCATTTGTTTGTGGAGAGTGGATGTTGACTTGTATGCAGTCGAGGCGGGCAGGATGACGATGGAGCAAGTCACGTACTCGCTCCGTGGAACGGCGTTTGGTATCCTCAAGACGCTCGTCGTTCGCGCGCACCAACAAAATCTCAACCTGTTCTACGAGGTCGATCCAGACATCCCAGATCAGGTTATCGGCGACTCGCTCCGTCTGCGACAGGTTATCACCAACTTGGTCGGGAATGCGATCAAGTTTACGCCGAGCAAGCCGAACAAAAAGGGGATGGTGTGCTTGTCGTGCAAGCTGATTTCGATGGATGAGCATAATGTGACCGTGCGGTTCTGCGTCGAGGATACGGGTATCGGTATCAAGCAGGACAAGCTTGCGATTATCTTCGATACCTTCTGTCAGGCTGATGGGTCCACGACTCGAGTGAGTGTTCTCATTTGTCTCATTATATGTGTTATTAATGTTTGTGATAGGAATACGGTGGTACTGGTCTTGGGTTATCTATCTCGAAACGTCTCGTGTCGCTCATGAACGGACAAATGTGGGTCGAGTCCGAGGTCGGCGTCGGCTCGCGCTTCTACTTCACGATCACTGCGGAGATTTCTCGTCCGAACACAGCGCAGAGCATGACGAAGGTGCAACTCTACAAGGACCGTACGATCTTGTTCGTCGATACCCTCGGCGACCGGTCGGGTGTTGCGGAGCGCATTGAGGAGTTGCAGTTACGACCATTTGTCGTGCGGGATATCAGCCAGGTGGCGGATAAGAGCAAGATACCGTTTATCGACACGGTTATTCTCGATTCGCTCGAGGTGGTGAGTCAGAGTCGTGGCTTTGGTCTTTTGTGGGGCTGGAGCTGATGGACGTATTGGCTGGCTAGACTGAGAAGCTGCGTGAGTTGGATCATCTGAGGTACACGCCTGCGGTGCTCTTGACGCCTGTGATGCCACGACTCAACCGTGAGTGCTCAGCAATTCTCTGGGGAGATGTCACCTAACATGTGATTCCTAGTGACATGGTGCCTCGAGAACTTCATCTCTGGACACGTTGCCACCCCATCATCACTCGACGACCTCGCCGAGGCGCTTGCAAAGGGCCTCGAGGCGAACGCATCGCAACCAGAAGTGACCCCCAGCGACGTCACTTACGACATCTTGTTAGCTGAGGACAACGTTGTCAATCAACGTGTCGCAGTCAAGATCCTCGAGAAGTTCGGGCACACTGTCCAGATCGCCGAGAATGGTCAGTTCGCAGTGGACGCTGTCAAGGCGCGACATGAGGAGCGCAGGATGTTTGACGTTATTCTGGTGAGTATTGTATGTATGATTCTCTTGTGTCTGGTCTAACCTGGCTGGTAGATGGATGTGTCTATGCCGTTCATGGGAGGAATGGAGGCGACGGAGATCATCCGAGCCTATGAAATCGAGCAAGGCATTCGTCGGGTACCGATTATTGCGCTGACTGCGCATGCGATGATTGGTGATCGTGAACGCTGTATTCAGGCCGGAATGGTAGGCATTTTCGCCAACATATTATCGGCCTTTACTAAGAACCTACTTCTAGGACGAGCACGTCACGAAGCCGCTGAGGCGAGCGGATCTCATGAGCGCGATCAAGCGCCTAGTGTCCCATGGAGTGGTAATACACTCTGGTCCGCACTAAACGTGTGCGCGTATATGATTTATCCTCTATCGATTCATGCAGCTCTCGGTTTCTATGAACATCACCTTCGATCGTCCCCAGGTTTCTCTATTCGTGCACGAAAGCTTTTCTATATCAATTGTGTTTTGTCTCACGTTTGGAAAGTGTCCTTTCCATATCTGAAATATCATCTTCCGCATCCCGCATCGGTCCATGATACCTCTAGCCGCTGGGCAGCTGGACGGATGCCGTGTATCCAGTTTGCAATGTTTTTCGTGTCTATACTATCTATTGTGTCTACTGTGTCTGTCTGTGTCAATTCAATTGCTTTTTGAATCTCTAGTTGTTGTCTTTTGTTCCTATTACGGTTCGTCGTTAGTTGGTCAGAAATATTGGCCTATTTTGGCATATTCCTCGACTCTAGCGTATGGGATTGTGCTAGTATGTCTCGTGAGTTTCATTATTATTACACTAATTACCATACTATGAAGCATCAACGATCCTTATACTACAGAAGGGTTAGTAGCAATGAATCCGCCATCCACTGTAAGGATTTGCCCGTTCACATAGTATGACGCTGGCGACGCGAGGTACACCGCAGCCCCGGCGATATCAATGGGTCTAGAGTACGATGTCAGCTCTTCCTTGGCTTACACACACGGAGGCAGGGTACTTACAAGCCTCCTCGTGCGGATGGCAGGGGCAGTAGACTCTTTGATATTTTAGTGGCTGCTTCACCTGAGATTGTAACACCCTGAGCCAGACCATGTCAACTCAACTATAGACGAACTCCATATCGAACTCACCTCGGAGTCAGTCATCTCTGTCGGGAACGCGCCGGGCGCAATAGCATTCACGCGAATGGGAATTCCACGAAGTGCGAGCTCAGTGGAGAACATCTTGGTAAGGTGGTTTCCTGCAGCCTTGGAAGAGTTATATGCAAACTAGATTCCTCCTTTAGTAAATAGAATATAATATAATATAATATAATTTAAACCCACATGATTTTGACCAAGCTTCATCTGTCCGGAGATACTTGTAATATTGATGATCGACGCGCTCCAGCCCCCGGACGAGGCTTCTCGAGCCTTGGTCGCAGCTTCGAGCAATCCGAGAAATGCTGAAGAGACGAAGAATATGGAGGAGACGTTGATAGAGTAAAGATCGGCCCATTCTATACATACGGGGTTAGACATGAGAGCTATATGCGGCAAATAACATCCTTCTGACCTTGGAACGACTCGGACTTGAACAGCGCTGTTCCGAGAGTTTGCGTGTCCTTCCTCTCGGGAGCGGAAGGATCGGAAAAGAAGCTCGATGCGGGGCCAACTTGGCCGGCGCTGCGCAGGACAATCAGAATTAATTGCGCGTTGCCCGAGCATCCCCACATACTTGTTGACTAGCACGTCTAGTTTCCCGTCGTTCTCCGAGATGGTCTTGACAGCACTTTCGATGCTCTCTTTGTCGGTGACATCTAACGAGATTCTACCCACGGTAGAGGAATTAATCTAAACAAGTTGAAGCCAATTAATAGTTACCCACGCAATAATCTTGCCAGGCCCTGCACCATTTGAACTTTCGGCTGCAACTTTATCTACAACCTCCTTTCGCCTTCCGCCAATGTAGACCTTCGCGCCATTAGCAGCAAACCCTTTGGCCATCATCAGACCACTAGTAATTCACCCACAATTTCAGTAGACTAAGAGATGTACCCTGCTTTGAACACCTACATCCCTGTTCCTCCACCAGTTAC
>JANWGL010007083.1:0-10654 GCA_025200755.1 Ceratobasidium sp. C01 | reverse complement strand
TTTGATAATAGAATGGGACCGAATCGAGCCGGCACGGAACTCGTTCATATTCTCTTCTATGGACGCAGTGGTCAAATTTGCTCAAACCAACGGAAAGCTCGTACGCGGAACCGCGCTCGTCTGGCATTCGCAGTTGCCGTCTTGGGTGACGAGTATTACCGACGCGGCAACGTTGATGAGTGTACTTCAGAACCATGTCTCGGTGACTGTGGGTCGGTATAAGGGAAAGGTATATGCCTGGGATGTAGTTAACGAGTGAGTTAGTTGGTTCAGTTGAGTGGAGAAGAGGGAGAGCTGACGGATTGACAGGATTTTGAATGAGGATGGGACGTTTAGGAGTTCGGTGTTTTATAAAGTTCTTGGGACTAGTGAGTGGAGTGGTTGTTATTCATTACTAGAGTGGATGTTTACATTTGGCTTAAGACTTTGTGTCGATTGCGTTCAAAGCTGCGCGGGCTGCTGATCCGTGAGTCGTTCTTTCGTTTGGGGTTTGACCATGCTAAACTGGCTTGCAGGTCGGCGAAGCTCTACATCAACGAGTGAGTTTTAGAACCCTTCTGAAAGGCTTGAGACTGACCGGAAATATAGCTACAACCTTGATACTATTAATGCCAAATTGACTGCGCTCGTCACGCTCGTCAAGAAAGAAATTGCAGCGGGCACGCCTATCGACGGCATAGGCATAGGGGCTTACCTCCCAGTAAGCTTTGATCCATATCTATCTCAGCGCATATATTCAACTCAATCTATCTATTTCAGGCGGGTGGATCAGCAGGCGTTCTTGCTGCGTGGACAGAGCTCGGCACCGCTGGAACTGACATCGCGATCACTGCACTTGAGATCGGAGGCGGTGCGGTTAGCGAGTACCAGGATGTGATCAAGGCTTGTTTGGCCGTACCGAGTTTAAAGTGTGTTGGGATTAGTGTGTCGGGGATTGCGTATAATGAGGCGTGGATCCCTAGTTGGTAAAACAGTGCATCTTCGTGCACTTTGGTTTGAGACTAGTTATTTGTAAATGATCAAACTTGCGCATGTGAATGAACTTGACGTTTTGGTGGGGTTTCATGTGAATGAAATGCGCTAAGTTTGGGGGTGCTGTTCTCGGAAAATGTCGGGCTTGTCAAATACCGAGTGAGCGAGAACAGACCGGTGGTTGAAAGAACGTTCGTTCCCAGGCATAGGTTTGACTGTATACACCCAGACCACGCTTCGGCTTCGGACACGGTAGCCTTTGAACGCGCTCTGTACTGAACATCTCCTCCTGAGTACGGTTAAGAGACCGGCGGTGATTCCACGGATCACTACCAGCGCACCATGGGAATGTTGCGAGCCGCGTGCACCATAAACTTTGTAAGGTTGTGCGCGCGTCTGGACCAAGCACCGAATCGCTGCCAATGTCGCGATAACTGCGGTCGAGATCAGCAGTGGTGCAGTAAGCGAGTACCAGAGTGCGATCAAAGCTTGTTTAGCGGCATCGAAGTATATTGGGATTAGCGTGTGGGGAACCGCATACAATGAGGCTTGGATTCCTAGTTTTTAGACCATGAGTATTTGTTTGTTTTGAGCAGTCCGGTTTCAGTCCGGCCATCTACATGTGTGTCTAGGCTAGACCAAGCCTAGGAAGTTTATGGACGCTCTTGTTTCCGGTATCTCCTGAGCAAGGTTAGGAGACCGGCAGATCGCCTGGGAAGGTTGCAAACCCCGTGTTGTTGACCTCGCTATATCCCTTTCAGCGAGGCGCACGAGAGTGGCTCTGAGTACACCTAGTAGTTGCATACCCCTATGCACATCCCGCCGTGGCGACAACCTCGTGCGACCGCGTCACACGAGCTACGTGACGCATTAATAAAGTTTCAGCCCTCGACGGTGGTTGCTAGCTTTAAAGTTTTCTAATTATTAACCGGACCGGCGGCACCCCGCTTCGGAATTCTGTGGCGCTCCATGTGTAGGCGTATTTATGTAACCGGGGGTTCGGCTGCCTCATCCGACATTTTTGGCCGAGTGCCGTTTTACATTTTTGTCCATCTCCCCACAAATTGGTATTCGGATTGTCAATAGGAACGTGTGTATGACGTCTTTATGGATGGGTTTGTCAGAGATGCTGGATATTATGACCCCTTTTTAGTCAAGACGCGCTCCACTCGAGGGAAATGCGATCAAGGGGTGCGCCGGGTTTAGAGGGGGTTGATGGTTGGGAGGCGGGTTGCTGGCGGGACACAAAACGAAGACGCGAATCGACAAGTGGTCTACCAAACGAGGGGAATTTATAGACCAAAAGTACAAATGAGAAAAGTGAAGAGACAAATGTGTTTCAGACAGATAGGGGGGCGTGGAGCAGAATTAGACACGCGGGATTTGACAGATGCGGGTGGCGTGCCGAAGGGGTTAGCGTTGTGGGTTGACCAAGCAGGGCATGGGGTCACGGGATGTAAAGCGCACGTGCAAGCTACGACGACCACAACCAGAATGGCAGCGGCGACGAGTGGACATCCGTTCACCGCGCACTTAGTAGCGGTCTTGAGCATATACGAGTTGGGCCCCGGACGACCAGGTAAGTGGTGCGGTTTAGCCCACTCCATTTCCCTCATGCCTCTCCTCAGTGCGTGCGCTGCCCGGCAACCACCGACGCTCACAACTGTCTTCCCGCCCGTCGCGCGCACTCTCTGTCCCACCAATTCCGCAACTCATTGCCCCTGGGTCGCCCCCGCAACCATATGAAGGTGCTGCCCCGCTTCCAAGATACGATGGCCCCCGCGACTGGCAGACAGATGCTGTAGAACGCGCGCTCGGACGGGTCGCAGCACGCATGTACGCGGCCGAGGCTCAGCTCCAGCAGTTGCTCAACAACGGCGAAACTTCGAACGGCGCGAGGCACCCCGACAGCGAAAACTCCGATGGGGGACTCAGCCCTCGCACAAATGGCCTCAAGAAGCGACGCGAAAACCCGACGACAGATGGCGATGTCTCTCAAGCATGGCCTGGTCTGGGTGTGCGTTTCGAAGACGGCGTTGAGCCGGAGGTGGAGCCAGAGATGGACCTGGACGACACCGAGACGCCCCAGCCCAAGCTCAAGCCGAAGCCTGGCACGATTGATCTGAGCTCAATACCCCCTCCTGCCTCTTCGTCTACCACTGTGAAGCCCGTGGCACCCAAACCGGGCCCACGTTCCGCCCCTCCCTCAACCATCGGCCCGATGATGCCAGCATTTGCGTGCCCGACATGTGGCCGACACACTTTCGACTCGTCGAGCGCTGCTCCGGATGTGATCCACGCTCCGGGGCCACTCGACGTGGTCACCCCCGCACTTGGAATGGGTCTTGGTATGTCTCTTGATGCGGCTGCTGAGCTTCGTCATCACCTTGGATTCGGCGACCGTGTCGACGACACTGGTAGCCCACTGGTCTTGCCACCTGGCCCGCTCAGCGCTGCCGCATTCGAAAGCGGTAAGCGCTTTAGCGTCTGGACTCGGCGTGCTTTTGTGCTGATTAATCCGACTTGGTACAGGCATGTCTGCGGTCGAGGAACTCAAATTGCTCAAGGCTCAGGTCCAGGACGTCGCTCGCGTGTGCAAGGCTGTCGCCGATGGCGATCTCAGCCAGAAGATTACGGTTCCGGTACAAGGCGTGGTTATGGTTCAACTCAAAGATGTGATCAATACTATGGTGGATAAACTCGGTCGGTTTGCGCAAGAGGTGCGTTGTGCGGGTCGATGATATGCGCTTGACTGCTGACTGACTTCCTTGTCCCCCATTTTCGTCCATTTTTTTTGGTAATTTGACTCGTGGCTCTTTATTGTCTCGCGATGGTCTTTTCGCTTGCCGGCTTGCGTTACCCACGATGCTGAATTGGCTACATGCGCCTCGACCCACCATCGTGCTCGCTCTCCCACATCCGCGCCCTTGCGGTTCTGCTCTCACACCCACCGCGCTTGATTTCGGCACGGCCTTGATTAATCACCCGCTCGCTCGGCCAATCACCAACTCGAACAACCGTGCTTCTCGTGAACCTAATGCCCGACCTATCACTACCACCTAACCACTTTCACCCGCCAACTCCGCCAATCAACCACTTCATTACGAATCCTTATCCGAACCGAAACTTAGGTTACTCGTGTCTCGCTCGAAGTCGGTACTGAAGGTCGACTCGGCGGGCAAGCCATCGTTCGAGACGTGCGCGGGACGTGGAGCGAGCTCACGACGGTCGTCAATCGGTTAGCTGCGAATCTTACTAGCCAGGTACGTACAATCACTTTTTTGATTATCGTTCTCGGATATGTGTATGCGTCTGTTTGGGTGTTTGGGTGTGGCTGTGGTGACGGCTGGATGGATGGGGTAATTCGGGTCCGAGCGGGGTGTCTGGATGGGATGGACCGAGATGGATGGATGGTGGGGGCAGAGAGCGAGTCTGATGGGACTGAGCCTGATGAGCAGAAGCCAGGCGAGGAAGGGAAGGTATAGGGAGAGGCCTCGTGGTGGGCGTGTGGGTGGGTCATGTGGGTGCTATGGATAGGGGCTGGAGGGTTGGCGTCTAGGGGAAATGAATGAATGAATGAAGGATGATTGTATAGGGTGGGATGGTGGTGACGTATTTTTGTCTTTTGAGTTGAGGATGATGTCGTTTTTTGGCTTGTTTTGGGGCTAGACTGGGTCTCGAATTTTCTCATTCATTCATTCATTCATTCATTCGGTGTTCATGCCCGCGCACACTCGTTGCTAACGCCGTGGTCTGGTTTGGCGGGGATAGGTCCGAGGTATTGCGGAGGTCACGAAGGCTGTTGCGAATGGCGATTTGTCTAAACAGATTGGGGTCGATGCCAAGGGCGAGATTCTGGAGTTGAAGAACACGGTTAATTCTATGGTGCGTGCTGTGGTCGTGAGTATGAAAGTGGCGCTAACTGGATGTCATTTATATTTTGTGCGTGTGATCAATGTGCGATACTGGATGTGTCATATTTTAGGTTGTCCGATTGCGTATGTTTGCTGGCGAAGTCACTCGTGTTGCGCTTGATGTGGGAAGTCGTGGTATACTTGGAGGGCAGGCGACGGTTCCGGATGTCGAGGGTGTTTGGCAAGAGTTGACTGATAATGTGAGTACCGGCCTCGAGAAGGTGGAGGTGGATAGGGGCTAATGCGTGGATGGGTGTGTAGGTGAATCGTATGTGCTCGAATTTGACGAACCAAGTGCGCTCGATTGCGTTGGTTACTACTGCTGTTGCCGAGGTGAGTTCTCTCTTGATATTTTTGGTCGTGGATGGCTGGTTTGTTCCGTTCGGCCCGTGCCGTCCGGGTTTGCCACCTATTGTGGGGCATTTCTTCTTCCCGTTCCGTCTTTCCGTATCATTTCCGTCTTTGGTCTTCCATCTTCGTTGAGTCTAAAGCTAATTTCTGTATCGTTAGGGTGATCTTACGCGCAAGATTGAGATCGAAGTCGAAGGAGAGATGTTGACGCTGAAGAATACGGTGAATAGTATGGTGGACCAGTTGAATACGTTTGCGAGCGAGGTTACGCGTGTGGCGCTTGAGGTCGGGTCTATGGGTATACTTGGAGGACAGGCCAAGGTTGAGGGCGTGCAGGGGACTTGGGCTGATTTGACGAGGAATGTCAATGTGAGTGGGGGAGTGTTAGGGATGGTGGTTCGGGAGACTGATTTGGGCGGATGGTATGGTAGAACATGGCTTCGAACCTTACGAATCAAGTGCGGTCGATTGCGAAAGTCACAACTGCTGTCGCGCACGGTGATCTCCGACAACTCGTGGAAGTCGATGTGCAGGGCGAGATGCTGATGTTGAAGAATACGGTGAACAGTATGGTTGCTCAGTTGGATACGCTTGCGAGTGAGGTGTCTCGTGTTGCGCTTGAGGTCGGGATCGAGGGACGGCTTGGAGGGCAGGCTGTTGTGCAGGGTGTGGAGGGTGTGTGGAAGGTGTTGACTGATAATGTCAATTTGATGGTGCGTCTTGGGGTTCACTTTGGGTTTATGGTGGGGGTATTTACTGATTGGGTGTTGGGTGTAGGCTCTGAACTTGACGACGCAAGTGCGCTCGATCGCGGAGGTCACTACGGCCGTCGCGCGAGGTGATTTGAGCAAGAAGATTGATGTTGATGTCAAGGGAGAGATTTTGGATTTGAAGATCACTGTGAATGGTATGACGGATAGTTTGCGGGTGTTTGCTGCTGAGGTTACTCGGTGAGTTCAAGATGAGGAGCTCGTTAGGAAATGGATTACTGATGGGATGGATGGTGTGTAGTGTGGCTGGAGAGGTCGGTACGCTTGGAAGGCTCGGTGGACAGGCGACTGTGCCGGGTGTTGCGGGTGTGTGGAAGGATTTGACGGATAATGTGAATGGAATGGCTGCGAATGTGAGTGTGGTCATTTAAGGGTGTGGATGGATGCTGATGTTTTGGGGTATAGTTGACCTTGCAAGTGCGCGCTATCGCTCGCGTTACTGTGAGTTCTTCAGAGGCATATGTATGCGGGACTGTAGCTGATCGTGTTATTATAGACCGCTGTGTCCGTTGGAGACTTGACGACGAAGGTCGAGGGTGTCGATGTCGCTGGTGAAATCTTGGATCTCGTGAACACGATCAACGGAATGGTGGACCAGCTTGCGGTCTTTGCGGCTGAAGTCACTCGGGTCGCGCGTGAGGTCGGAACTGAGGGTCGATTGGGTGTCCAGGCGCGCGTCGAGAATATGCAGGGTAGTTGGCAGCAGATCACGTATGTTTCACTCATGATTTTATTTGAGGAGGATACTTATACCGTAGTAGCGTTTCCGTGAACACCATGGCGTCCAACTTGACCTCTCAAGTCCGTGGTTTCGCCCAGATCTCTGCTGCTGCGACCGACGGCGACTTCACGCGATTCATCACTGTCGAGGCGAGCGGCGAAATGGATTCGCTCAAAACTCAGATCAATCAGATGGTGTACAATCTCCGAGAGAGTATTCAGAGGAATACGGCTGCGCGTGAAGCTGCTGAGCTTGCGAATAGGTCCAAGTCTGAGTTCCTCGCGAACATGTCCCACGAGATTCGGTGAGTTGTTAGCTTGTATTCGTGAGAGGGTGTGGGCTGATGGTGGTGTTGGTGTTAGAACGCCGATGAACGGTATTATCGGAATGACGGATTTGACCCTGGATACCGAGTTGACGAGGACGCAAAAAGAGAACTTGTTGTTAGTTCATCAGCTTGCCAAGTCGCTGCTGTTAATCATCGACGATATTCTCGACATTTCGAAGAGTGAGTTTGTTCTCTTTTTTATAGGGAGTAGATGTTGACTTGTATGCAGTCGAGGCGGGCAGGATGACGATGGAGCAAGTCACGTACTCGCTCCGTGGAACGGCGTTTGGTATCCTCAAGACGCTTGTCGTCCGCGCGCACCAACAAAATCTCAACTTGTTCTATGAGGTCGACCCAGACATTCCAGACCAGGTTATCGGCGACTCGCTCCGTCTGCGACAGGTCATCACCAACTTGGTCGGAAACGCGATCAAGTTCACGCCGAGCAAGCCGAACAAAAAGGGGATGGTGTGCTTGTCGTGCAAGCTGATTTCGATGGACGAGCATAATGTGACTGTGCGGTTCTGCGTGGAGGATACGGGTATTGGTATCAAGCAGGACAAGCTTGCGATTATCTTCGATACTTTCTGTCAGGCTGACGGGTCTACTACTCGAGTGAGTATTCTCGTTTGTCTCATTATATGTCTTATTAATGTTTGTGATAGGAATACGGTGGTACTGGTCTTGGATTATCTATCTCCAAACGTCTCGTGTCGCTCATGAACGGTCAAATGTGGGTCGAGTCCGAGGTCGGCGTTGGCTCGCGCTTCTACTTTACGATCACTGCGGAGATTTCTCGTCCGAACACAGCGCAGAGCATGACGAAGGTGCAACTCTACAAGGACCGTACGATCTTGTTCGTCGATACCCTCGGCGACCGGTCGGGTGTTGCGGAGCGCATTGAGGAGTTGCAGTTACGACCGTTTGTCGTGCGGGATATCAGCCAGGTGGCGGATAAGAGCAAGATACCGTTTATCGACACGGTTATTCTCGATTCGCTCGAGGTGGTGAGTCAGAGTCGTGGCTTTGGTCTTTTGTGGGGCTGGAGCTGATGGACGTATTGGCTGGCTAGACTGAGAAGCTGCGTGAGTTGGATCATCTGAGGTACACGCCTGCGGTGCTCTTGACGCCTGTGATGCCACGACTCAACCGTGAGTGCTCAGCGATTATCTGGGGAGATGACATCTAACATGTGGCTACTAGTGACCTGGTGCCTCGAGAACTTCATCTCTGGACACGTTGCCACCCCATCATCACTCGACGACCTCGCCGAGGCGCTTGCAAAGGGCCTCGAGGCGAACGCATCGCAACCAGAAGTGACTCCCAGCGACGTAACCTACGACATCTTATTGGCTGAGGACAACGTTGTCAATCAACGTGTCGCAGTCAAGATCCTCGAGAAGTTCGGGCACACTGTCCAGATCGCCGAGAATGGTCAGTTCGCGGTGGACGCTGTCAAGGCGCGACATGAGGAGCGCAGGATGTTTGACGTTATTCTGGTGAGTATTGTATGTATGATTCTCTTGTGTCTGTTCTAACTTGGCTGGTAGATGGATGTGTCTATGCCGTTCATGGGAGGAATGGAGGCGACAGAGATCATCCGAGCCTATGAAATCGAGCAAGGCATTCGTCGGGTACCGATTATTGCGCTGACTGCGCATGCGATGATTGGTGATCGTGAACGCTGTATTCAGGCCGGAATGGTAGGCATTTTCGCCAACATATTATCGGCCTTTACTAAGAACCTACTTCTAGGACGAGCACGTCACGAAGCCGCTGAGGCGAGCGGATCTCATGAGCGCGATCAAGCGCCTAGTGTCCCATGGAGTGGTAATACACTCCGGTCCGCACTAAACGTGTGCGCGTATATGATTTATCCTCTATCGATTCATGCAGCTCTCGGTTTCTATGAACATCTCCTTCGATCGTCCCCAGGTTTCTCTATTTGTGCACGAAAGCATTTCTATATCAATTGTGTTTTGTCTCACGTTTGGAAAGTGTCCTCTCCGTATCTGAAATATCATCCTCCGCATCCCGCATCGGTCCATGATACCTCTAGCCGCTGGGCAGCTGGACGGATGCCGTGTATCCAGTTTGCAGTGTTTTTCGTGTCTATACTATCTATTGTGTCTACTGTGTCTGTCTGTGTCAATTCAATTGCTTTTTGAATCTCTGGTTGTTGTCTTTTGTCCCTATTAGGGTTCATCGTTAGTTGGTCAGAAATACTGGCCTATTTTGGCATATTCCTCGACTTTAGCGTATGGGATTGTGCTGAAGTGAACGCTAGTATGTCTCGTGAGTTTCATTATTATTACACTAATTACCATACTATGGAGCATCAACGATCCTTATACTACAGAAGGGTTAGTAGCAATGAATCCGCCATCCACTGTAAGGATTTGCCCGTTCACATAGTATGACGCTGGCGACGCGAGGTACACCGCAGCCCCGGCGATATCAATGGGCCTAGAGTACGATGTCAGCTCTTCCTTGGCTTACACACACGGAGACAGGGTACTTACAAGCCTCCTCGTGCGGATGGCAGGGGCAGTAGACTCTTTGATATTTTAGTGGCTGCTTCACCTGAGATTGTAACACCCTGGGCCAGACCATGTCAACTCAACTATAGACGAACTCCATATCGAACTCACCTCGGAGTCAGTCATCTCTGTCGGGAACGCGCCGGGCGCAATAGCATTCACGCGAATGGGAATTCCACGAAGTGCGAGCTCAGTGGAGAACATCTTGGTAAGGTGGTTTCCTGCAGCCTTGGAAGAGTTATATGCAAACTAGATTCCTCCTTTAGTAAATAGAATAGAATTTAATTTAATTTAATTTAAACCCACATGATTTTGGCCAAGCTTCATCTGTCCGGAGATACTTGTAATATTGATGATCGACGCGCTCCAGCCTCCGGACGAGGCTTCTCGAGCCTTGGTCGCAGCTTCGAGCAATCCGAGAAATGCTGAAGAGACGAAGAATATGGAGGAGACGTTGATAGAGTAAAGATCGGCCCATTCTATACATACGGGGTTAGACATGAGAGCTATATGCGGCAAATAACATCCTTCTGACCTTGGAACGACTCGGACTTGAACAGCGCTGTTCCGAGAGTTTGCGTGTCCTTCCTCTCGGGAGCGGAAGGATCGGAAAAGAAGCTCGATGCAGGGCCAACTTGGCCGGCGCTGCGCAGGACAATCAGAATTAATTGCGCGTTGCCCGAGCATCCCCACATACTTGTTGACTAGCACGTCTAGTTTCCCGTCGTTCTCCGAGATGGTCTTGACAGCACTTTCGATGCTCTCTTTGTCGGTGACATCTAACGAGATTCTACCCACGGTAGAGGAATTAATCTAAACAAGTTGAAGCCAAGTAATAGTTACCCACGCAATAATCTTGCCAGGTCCTGCACCATTTGAACTTTCGGCTGCAACTTTATCTACAACCTCCTTTCGCCTTCCGCCAATGTAGACCTTCGCGCCATTAGCAGCAAACCCTTTGGCCATCATCAGACCACTAGTAATTCACCCACGATTTCAGTAGACTAAGAGATGTACCCTGCTTTGAACACCTACATTCCTGTTCCTCCACCAGTTAC
>JANWGL010007071.1:0-22922 GCA_025200755.1 Ceratobasidium sp. C01 | reverse complement strand
AGCGTTACTCCCGAACGAAGTCCTCAAACTTGGCTCACAGGCATCAGCGGTTCATTTTCGGGATCACTCTGAGTTCTCCAATTCCCAAATTTCATTGTCGAGTGAGGGGCTTAGAGCAGCAAAGAGGTGTAAATCGGCGGGACCAAGACTGAGGGGAGGACGAGAGCTCGTGTGATCAATGCGAGACATGAACTTAAATAGGGGGTCGTGCTGAGCGTCCGAAGAGCACTCGAGCGGCCCTCACGTGACCAAAAACTAAAAGAAGCCGTGCTGTTTAGGAGAAACACACTATTTGGTACGCTTAGGCTGGCCAGCTAGTACATTTACTGCACCTTCTTATCTTTTGGAGGAGGGGGAATCGTAGTGTTCTTGGAATGTAGGACTGGCTGATGGTGCCCGACACAAGATCACAGCGGGCCAATACCGTTTCAACCACCACACTTGGCGGGGATTTGGCCCGATTCCTTTCAGCACTGCTGGTTTTGAGAAATGGCTCTGTGGCGATGTATATAGATTAGATGGGAGACACTTGTAAAATATAGGCGGTAGAAGTTTAGATTGGATCGGCAGCGCTGAGAGAGTAAACTTGACATAAATCACGCAAGAAACAAATACAATCCGATGGCTATATGCGCACTATCTACCCCGTTAACTCTATTCTATCCGTCTATGTGTCTTCTAAATTTAAATAAATATGCAGTGGACAAGAGGCACTCGTTATGGGTACACGAACCAAGAGGGGGCGCCATTCGTTATTGGATACGGCCCTCCCGCTTCAGCCTCGTTCCACGTCTGTCTTTTTTCCTCGTTCAAAGCACATGCATCCTCATAGTGCTCATTGGAAACCCAGCCGTCTCCTTCCATCTCCAAATGCCTGTACAGCTGTGATACTCGACCTTGGTAAGCTTGTATGCGTCGTCGCTCCGCACTATGTTGCCTTTTTTCTTCTACTCCAACCGAGATAGGGCAAGCCCCGCCAGACGCCAGTCTTTCCCACGCATCGACCAAGTTGTAAAGATGTTCGCGGAGCGTTCCCAGTCCAAGATCCCAAGTTCGACTGGCCTCGTCGATCGCAGATCGCAGGCGCACCTCGCGCGACCAGTTCTGGGCGGCCAAATTGAGAGGATCCATCTTGCTAGCATAGTACAAGTGACGGAGAGCAAGCCGGCGCTGGTGCTTGAGATATATCTTGTCTTGCCATGAGAGGGTTTCAAAGTTATCGGGAAGACATGCGTGGTTGAAGAGGTCGATGCGTGAGTCGCCGTGATATTGTGCGAAAAGAGCGAATGTTGCCTGTTGAAATAGCGGGCCGACGGACATACTCTGCCAATCGATCAAAGTTATCGAGGGTGGAGAAGAACTAGTAACGAGGATATTTCTGGCGTGTAAATCCTTGTGCCAAAGTACGGGCGAAGACAGCTCTGGGGGAAGGGCCAAGTGCGAAGAAAGCTCAACGATTTGCTCTAGGAGCTTGGAGTGTGCCTTGGAGGATGTTTCGTCGAGCTGTCTTGGAGGGACTTCAACTGAAAATGGGCGCGCATGATTCGTGAGCCAGGACTGGTGGATACGAACCACACCGCGAATATAAGACTGCACATCCGGCCCTGTCGGATAAATGGTATACGCGATGAGCCTCCACAAATGATCGAAACCTCCACTCTACTCACAAGGTCCACGGTCAACCTCTAGTTCGGCCCTGGCACCCCTCCACAAAGCCCACTCCGTCGACGGCCCAATCCTAAATCGGTCTGCTCCGTCGCCAAGGTACCCGTCCGCATAGAGTCCTCGCGCCCTTAACGAAGGCTCTACGTCCTCCACGTAGTAAATGCTCCCGATCTGAGAGAACCGACATTTGACGAACTGGCGTTCGACATGGAGAATTTGGTCAATTACGCTCGAGACATCCTCCGATAGCATGTCGTCCCAGCGTTTGCGCAGTTCGACCGCCCCGGAGCGGCGTCGCATGAGGATAAATTCGGCTCCGACGGGTGTACTCCGTGCACGGGAACTCCAAGCAATGACCTCAGGGACAGGGAGACCAAGGACTGACCGCGCGAAGTCCATTGTTGCGACTTCGCTCGCTGTGGTATAGAATGGGGGTATGAGCTTGGTTGGTATTTTGGCGATCACCTCCTCGCCATTATCGAATTTAAGGGAGAATATCTTGTTATACGAGCCTACAGTATACTCTATGAGATATTCCGATATATAAATATAAATGAGACTCGCACCTTCGTGTGTTTTCGTCATCTTGATGCACCTGCTGGCACTGACAGCATCAGCGGCAACCTGGTGCAAGGCCTCCACATTAAATCGCACATATCTGACCGCCATTTCTGCAACTCAAATTTTGTAAAATAAGTTCTTTCCAAAAATCTAGGTTACTCACGCTTATCTTCATTATACAACCACCTCCCAGATGTATACTTAAAAAACTCCTCGCATTGCGTTGCAGTGACCACATATGCCCGAGAAGACCGAGAGATCCACCAGAGAGCTAAAGGAAAGAGCGCAGCAAGCAAAAGAACGAATAGGTTGTAGTCCCCAGCCCAATCCGAGAACACCATGGCCCAGAGAACGAGTCGAGTGAGAAAGAGAAAAACGTCGGGTACAATAAGTCATGGTTGATAGGGTGCGCTCGGCTACGGCTCCATTCGGTTGCCGACGCGCCTCAACTTGCCGAATCGGGCCCACACCGGCCCGCTGCGCCAGGTAGAATCCCAGTCAATACAAGGTCTGAGGAGGCTCGCAGGTTTTGCTGCCATAGGGCAGGCTCGGGGAGTCGCTCTAGTTACGCAATATAAGGCATAAATATTGAGAATAAAATCGAGACCTTGAAGACCCTTAGAAATAGATAGTAATCGACAGTGCTTACTAGCGAAATCTAAGTGAGCTCAAGTGCGGTAGCAGAGTTGCTGGAAGCATGCGCAGATGTTCTGGTCCGGCACACTTGTTCTAGTGTGTGAATCACACACCGGATGTAGAGATACGACCAAAAATGGCTATTTCCAGTATGCTAGTAAAAGCCCAGAGCTCATACAACGCACAATGTGTCACTTTATCCTAGAGAATTGCCTCCACAGATACCAGAGCGCCACTCCCCTTGGCAACCATTTGAACGCTGCGAACGCACTCGGACGCCAGCCAAACGTCAAGTACCGCGGTGATCCCTTACGAGCGAGCACGGCGTCGGCCACATGGGAGGCAAAGACAGCAGTTGGCATAGACTTGGACGTTTGCGATAATTCGACGCGACGAACTATAACCGGGAGGTAAGGTTTGAAAAGAGAGGTTGAAGGAAGTTCGACTTTAGAGTTTTTAGCGATGTTTGATCTTATTGAGTATCAAGGTAATCAGACGGGTGTTATTTAGTGGCAATAAATGATTATGCTTACATCACGCCTCCAGGCACAAGTAGCGTGACATGGATGTCAGGAGATAGAGCGCGCGCTTCCATTTGGAGGGTTTCGGTGAGAGCATGAACGGCAGCCTTGCTAGCGGCATATAAACCGGCCCAAGGCGTCGACTAGGTATATTTAAGTTAGGGAAGATCCTTACAGTAAAGGCTTGAAATGAACTTACAACTTCTCCCCCAAGAGATCCAACGGTTACGAATGTCCCTCGCTTCTGGGCGGCCATATGCGGGAAAACAGCCTGGGCGAGGCGCAGCATACCAAGTACGTTTGTATCTAACGTTGCGCTCGCTTGCTCGATAGGAATATCCAACGTGGGTCCTGCATTTTCCGGGCTAAGTGAATCATCAAAATATCGGCTATAAATGCCCACCGTAGCATGTTACTCCCGCGTTCGAGATAACAATATCAATCCTTCCCGCCTCTTTAACTGTCTGTTCAACAGCCGCATTTACGGAAGAATCGTCCACGACGTCCATTACCAGTGGTCGAATGTTTGATGAACTGAAGCCTTCCATTGACTCGAGCCGGCGTGCAGTAGCATAAACGGTACATCCCTTAGCGGCGAAGGCCTCACATCTGGACCAGGTAAGAACAGTCCCTACAAATTAGATGACGAGTTGTAACGTACAATGAGAATCCAATTCCGCCTTTTGAACATCCTGTGACTAGGACGACGGGCGAACTCGGCAGAACAGACATATTTCTTTTAGCAGCGTTAACGCGGAACTGTTGGTAAACGGATACGTATGCAGGGTAATTTAGTAGTGTTCCCACATATCCTAAGTAAGCTGTAACCTACCTCAGCCTTGTATGTCGTAGGTTCGCCTCTCGTTCGCACGGGTGCGATTTATAATGCGATTCAGGCTTCTAAATCAAGCTCCCATTTCGGCCGTAGCTTCGAAGACCTATCTCCATCTGGGATACAAGTAAAACGATAGTTGACCTTTGAAGCGCCTAAATGATACTCTTGTAGACCACAAAAATCACTTACGACGCTAAACGTAGCACACAGCACCAGGCCCATAGCCCGATGATGGTCAGAGGGAAATGAACGGATGGATATTTAAGCACGTGACTCCCGATTATTTATTTATTTTGGTACATTTATAACGCGCTACATGAACACAAGGTCAAACCGCACGGTCCAAGACGAGACAGAAGCCAGGTACAGGACAAAAAGAGAGGCCCTACGGGGCACGTGACTCCCGACCAAGAACAAGTACATGCATTTGGTATTCCGGGATGCGAGAAGAAATTAAACACGTAGTCGAACTCTGCCTATTCACTTGATCTTAGAAAACCTCCTCCACAAGACCCACAAGACTAGTCCCCTCGGCAACCACTTGAACAACGCAAATAGACCCGAATTCCCGCCCAACGTCAGATATCGCGGTGCCCCCTTCTGAGCGAGTGCGGCATTGACCACACGAGACGCAAATACGGAGGTGGGCATGGAGCCGTCTTTCTGCGATGATTCGAGTCGCTCGACTATGGCTGGGAGGTATGCTTTGAAGAGGGATGTGGACGGGAGTTCAAATTTGGAGTTCTTGGGAAGGTTTGATCTGGAATGATGACAAGGGATTAGGGCGAGATAATTATAGCAGCTATATGTGATGGGGCTTACATTACACCTCCAGGTGCAACTAGGGTGACGTGGATGTTGGGAGATAGAGCACGAGCCTCCATTTGGAGGGTCTCGGTCAGAGCATGAACGGCAGATTTGCTTGCACAGTATAGGCCGGCCCAGGGTGTTGGCTGGATAAACGTAAATTAGACGAGACATCTAGTTAAGTAGGTGTATAAAATGGTCTTACGGTGCCTCCGACGATAGACCCAATCGTCATGAATGTGCCTCGCTTACGCGCAGCCATATGCGGGAAGACAGCCTGAGCAAGACGAAGCACTCCCAGTACGTTGGTATCTAGTGCATTTCTAGCTTGCTCAATCGGAATGTCCAGCACGGGCCCTGCATGTCCTCGAATAAATGAGTGCCCGGGGTACCAGAGAGTGGATGCGTACCGTGGCATGGGACTCCCGCGTTCGCAACAACAATATCAATTCGCCCTGCCTCCTCAACTATATGCTCGACGGCGCCATGCACGGAAGAATCATCTACGACATCCATCACGAGCGGGCGGATATTGGATGAACTAAATCCTTTCATGGACTCGAGCCGGCGCGCGGTGGCGTAGACGGTACATCCCTTGGCTGCAAAGGCCTCACATCTGGAGCGAATAAGACAAATCGTAGATCAAGCTGAATAGGACTCACAATGAGAAACCAATTCCTCCCCCGGAGCTCCCGGTGACAAGAACAACGGGTGAACTGGGCGGGACTGACATGATCTTAGTCTCCGTTGGTGAGGCAGCCACTGAAACTGTTGGTAGATGCGACAAACTCAGTAGAACTTCTATAAAACTTAGGCGTTCTGCGGCTTACCACGCGAGCGACCGGAGTTCGCTCCACATTCGCCCCGGCGGGAGTTCAGGTTTCACAAGCCATGAATGGTAAGAAATCAGTACTGTAACGGCACCGCATTCGGGCGCTTAGGAATGTTCACACTCCGACAACCACGCAGTTCTATAATTATACCACGGTGGTTCCCTCGAGTGGGATTCCAGAGCAAGACGTTTTCATCAGACTATCATAGTCTCATCGAATTCCTACAATATCTCTCTAGATGCGACGACACTCCCCCACGACGGATATGGACTCGTGCCTGTTTCGACGATCCACGATGCTATGACGTGCATAGTACATTAAAGGCCGTGGTATTTTACAGGAATGATAGACTCTTTCAATACCCTATTCTATAACTCTGGCTCCTCATTTTGAACTTTATGCCGACGTACTCTCATTGTCACTCCAACCCGAAGACTGGGAGCGCCATTTCCTCACGCGAGTCCCAATGTCGAGCGTGCCCTTGTGGCCAAAATCAGCGCTCTACAGGAATCGCGCAACGCTGCCTATTTGGCGAATGGAAACCATAAAATGCTGGAGTCTGTCGGAACTGTGGCCGTTGTACAAGACATGTTATGCATTGCCGAAGCCCTTGGTGAGGATGGTCTGAACTACTTGGAGTGAGATCCCAAAGAGCTCTAAAGCACGTTATGATATGGCTGACGAGACGAGACCATTCTTTGTACGCCAGGTACTCATACGGATCAATTTTGGGGTCGATTTTCGCCGAAACGAATGATTTTGGACGGGGCGTCTCCTGCGGAATCCTATTTCAATGACATATTGCAGTGGGGTTGGGAAGAAATAGCTGGAACCCACAAGGTCTGTTGCATAAACAGACCCCGGCAGGTACTTGAACTAACATTTGTGTTAGACATTCACTGGATTTCTCCCAACTTGCGTGGATGCTGGTCCTAAACACTGCGCTTTCACAGTTCTTGTAGACGGGTCCGGAGCGGCTGAAACCATTGGAACTCTGCACAATCGTCTGGACAGATTGTTCGCTCGACTGGGCGATAAACCGATGATGGTAGCGAACTCACCTGCCGGACCAGGAACTCTCACGGCGTCCGATCTTCAAATATTTTTCTTTGGATTGTTGTATGCGCCAATGCTCTGGCCACTGGCTACTCTGAGTGAGAATCAGGCGTCTTTGGTTTGAGTTCTTGCGGTTTGAGGAGATAACACACTAGCATATAATATACTTTACGATACCTACTCGGAGATTCACTCGCAACCATACACGCAGGTGAGTTGATTAATTCCAACCACCGTCCCATATGCTCAAAACAGACTTAGAACATTTTCAACCGATCTATGCAACGCTCTCCTACCCGCGAGTCGCTCCGTCCGATTATGTGTGGTGACGCAGCACCGACCAATATCTCGGATGCAAGCTATTACGACCCATATGTTGATCTAGTTGGCATCCGTGCTGCTCCTTACTATGCTACGCAGCTTTCGCGAAATGGGAAAAATTAACCCTTTTGGTGAACATTGGGCGTTAATCGCCGGTACTTGTCGGGGGTGGTCGTTCCGAGCGAACCAACGTTACACAGGACCGTGGGCGGTCGCTGAGGGACTAAGAAAGACGCGGTATGTATTCAAGTTAACCCGTCCACATATCTGAGACTTCATTCAGATTCCCGATCTTGTTCCTCAACTCGGACGCAGATCCAGCTACGCCACTTTCGTCGGCTGTGAAGATGAGTAGAGAATTCGGGAACGAATCTGCGACGCTGCTTATACAAAAAGGGTAAGTGAAGATTTCATTTACTCTTTCAGTGACCTGTTCTCATATAGAGGCTTCTCTTAGTTATGGGCACTGCACGTACGTCACTGCAGATCTGATATGACCTATTACTCATCAGATAGGTATGGGTTCACACACCCGTCTCTATGCACTTTGAGGCACATGCGGGACTACTTTGCCAATGGTAATGTGCTAGCAAACGGGACCCAATGTGTCGTACAGCCTTCATAGTATTACTTGTGCCTGACTGATCGCCGGGACGATGGTATAGATCAGGCCTCATATATCCCACAGACAGAACTTTCTCAGAGTTGAGCTAAGACGATGAAAAGCTGCTGTCAGCAGCCAAAGCTTTAAGAGAGGCAAGACTCCCATTTGGTATTTGGATGATATGCTTTAAATGGCGTGATGCGATGCTCCTCTAGCTTGATTCCATCGAAAGATATGGCTGCAGCCATTTGCGAACCAAATGTACCATTTAGTTTCCAAAGGAAATGGATTCTAGGCTGTCAGACACGGTATTAAGGAGCATATATTCCCTTTAGGAGGAACCCGACTACTGTGGTGATAGAATTGAGTGCATTGTTGGGCTATGTTCACTTGCACATTGTTCATCTAGGCCCTGCTAGCTATAGCGAGGGATGAAACACCGAGAAATGCGGTGAACGTTTTAGCCGCCCAGCAGGATTGGTAATGACAGCATTACGTAACTGGCCGGCCGGCGCTTTGCGAGGGCGGTTCATCATCTCTAAGACTCCACGTCGGCTCCCGTCACCACCGCCCCAGGCACCTCCGCTCCCTCCTCACCACTCTACCTCGCGAAAAGTACTCTATCGCACCAACCATTATTTACTCTCTGTTGTACTAGTGTCTTTCTACACCTCTGAAAACTAGTCGAAACCCACCTTTGTTCACACCACCGCCAGCACTACCCTCCGCAACCATGCCCGTACAAGACCGAACAGTCGAATTCCGCTCCTGCGTCGAGAGTATCCGCAACCGGAGTGCAGCGATACCTAGATCCAAGCCTGGCCCTAGCAAGGTCGGGTCTAAGAGCGAGTTTGCGAGGATGGCCGGCGGGATTGGGAGAGATATCGCCGGAACGACTGTTAAACTCGAGAAGCTTGCTCAACGTGAGTCCTATCTTTTGTTGATGATAGAGAAGGATGCTGCGTTGGGTGGCCGGGAGAGGGACGTGAAAGCGGTGGGAGGTTGACAGGGTATTCGCAATGCTGACATTTTTTCGTGTTGGACAGTGGCCAAGAGAAAGACCCTCTTCGACGACAAGCCCGTCGAGATTAGCGTACGTCAACGACTCCTGCCAGCCATCTCTCCACATTTCCCAACCATAACCCGCCGACACACCTCACCTCATCTCATACCATCCTGCTGCTTGCACAAACTAAAACGCCTCTTCGTCCGGCAGGAACTTACATATGTAATCAAGCAAGAAATCGCTAGTATCAACAAACAAATTGCGACGCTCCAAGCTTTTGTCAAACAGCAAAACGCGTCGAAAGGCAGGCAAGGGTCGAGCAAGGAAGTCGAGGAGCACAACAACAATGTCGTAATGCTTCTGCAGAGCAAGCTGGCGAATACTAGCATGAGCTTCAAAGACGTACTGGAGATTAGGACACAGGTGAGTAGGCGCTGGCGTGGGAATTAGACGTAATATTGATCTCGGGCGTTCGATAGAATATGAAGGAGTCGAAGGACAGGACGGATCAATTTGTGTATTCGGCGTCGCAGGCGGCTGCCAATGCACCTCCTCCTGGTTGTGCGTATTATCTTCCTTTTTCGTTTTACTAAAGATCTAAATCTTAATTACTCCCCTTAGCTTCGTTGCTCTTCGCTGACCCTGCCGATTCGAGAAGCAAAGCGAAAGGAAAGGGCAAAGCCCGATCAACCGTGCAAGACACAGACCTGCTTGCGCTAGACATCGACCGCGCCGAAGCTGGTGAGATGCCGAGTGGCGGAGACGGATACATGCAGATGCAACTTGTCGAACGACAGGTACGCCCTCACCTAACCCATTTCTCCTCCCGAGCATTTACTAAACGTATTGCACGCGTAGGACAACTACCTACAAGAACGCTCGACAGCTATCGAGTCCATCGAGTCCACGATTGCCGAACTTGGACAGATCTTCACCCAGCTCGCGCAAATGGTGGCAGAGCAACGCGAGACCGTACAACGCATCGACGCAGACACAGTGGATATTGCGAATAACGTAGCAGGCGCTCAGCGAGAACTACTGAAGTACTATTCAAGCATTTCGAGCAATCGGTGGTTGATGCTCAAGGTGTTCGGGGTGCTGATTGTCTTCGTAAGTCTGCCTTTTATGCCTAAGGCATGAGATACTAATAATGGTTGGTTGGGCAACAGTTCCTTGTGTTTATTCTCGTTTCGTAGATTGTGTATTGGCGTGAGCCGAAGAGGGGCATGTTTGTAGCTGTCGGTTCTTGTGTGTTTTTCGTTCGGAAGTAACCGTATTTTGTGTGTTATCTTGGCTGTACTTTCGGATATGGACATTATATTTGTTTTGTCTTTGGTTTTACCAGCGTGCTTGCATTCGCCTGCAATCGAAGAGACTCTCCATTGCGAAGTTCAATGGGACCTCAAGCGTCAATTTAGATTAGTCAGCTCGATTCTGAGAAGGTTTGGGTGTTTGGGTTCTGAAAAGCATACCTGGAGAACAATCGGGACTCCGTCTTTCGATAGTTGGCCGAAGCGCGTCTCGTACGACTTGATGCGCCGTAGTACTCTTCCACAACAAGAAACGAAGAAGTGAAGATTTGGTACGCATACACCAGTACCCAGAGGTTATGCTTTATGTGTACAATACATGACGAAGACAGTAATAGTAAACTATCTGCCAGAGTTCATGGTGACCCGGGAACCTTGGTCGACATTTATCAAAGCAACTATTGGCTCCGTTATCAGCTTCTTCCTCTCAACACTCGCCTCTATTTCCTCCAAGTCGTTAGCTATCAGGTCATTCTTGAGCCTCTGAACATCGAGTTCAAAATTGCCAGGAAAGGCGAGAATTTCTCGCAGGTGGGACGCTCGTTGGTCGGGACTGTTCTGTGTTATTGCATCCTTCACGGCCGCGCTCGTCAGATCATGTTTATCGAGCTCATAGATCTGGCGTTCGGCGAGCTCATTCCAACTGATCCACGCAACTGGAAAGTTCTCAATTCCATACAGCAAGTACCTGGCCGTGAACCCGGGTGTTACTGGTCATCGATGAGACAAGGATAGGAGTTACATACCAGCCTCGCACTTGCACCTCAGGGCAGCGACCGGAAATATAGGCAAGCCACTTGCCAAAAGTCACACTCTGTAGTTTTTTGTCTAATATGGTCAATTTAGATAGGATCGGAGGGGTCTGAACAAACTAGTTACTAAATTTTGTAACTAGATAGTCAGCTAGAGTTAAAAATATAGGCATTAATGTAGCTTACCCGCTATAGTCAAAGTGTACTTGTACACCATTACTTGTATATTTCACCCTCTTTGCTATGGAGAATATTGATAAACACTCCTAAATAGAGGTTGATATGCTCACCTTGAACAAAAATCAGGTATTTGGTCTCGCCGCCGAGAGTCAATGCGAAGTCCCAACCTGTGCTCTTCTCTGCATGACGAGTCGGGAATAACTACGACGCTTATCAGTAAGTAACCTTGCCTATAATAAGATACAGACGTACCACACGGAACCAGTTCTTAGAAGGGCCCAGGCTATTCAGTGCATCTATTACTTGATTAGCGACATGTTTGAGGCTATTTCCCTTTAATATTCCTGTGATCTCAAGACCGAGGGTGGTCGTTTTACTCTAGAATGAAGTAGATCCATCAGTCGCTCGATCTTAACCCATACGTGAAATCGTCGTACTTGTTGAAACTCCGCCTGATTGACAACCATGTAAGACACATACATCCATAGGAAATAACCGTTTAAACTAACCAGAATCATCTCCATATATATAAACCTAATGTAATCCGACAAGCCTTCTTCTCCCGGGAGGAAACCAAAAAGCATCTTGTATTTCGCGATGTATTCTCCTACTTGTTCACTTGCGGCATCGAGGATACGAATAAAGGAGGACAAGTTTTCAGGGAGGTTGAAGGGGTCCGTATACTGGACAGGGTCCGTATACTGGGCAGGGTACTTTATCCCTTGAAACATAGCATCCAGCTTCGGGGGGAAGTTCATTCTTCGGCTGCTGTGAGAGAGAGAAATTTGTTGTGGCAATATGGCTCAGCTCTACGACCTTGTATTTATAGGTCCCAATGTCCATTTGCGTGGGTGGGTTAGTGTGTTTATTTTGGTGCTAGTCGCTTGACAGCTATTGTCCATCGGGAAGGATATCCGTGCACCGGCAAACACTGAGAGCAATCGCTCGCTCCTGAATTTTAATACAGACCCCTGTCTAAGGTACGTTCTCTCCACAACGCCTGGAATCCTGTCATGCCGGCGTACAATAGCCGAGCTGCGGAACCTGGCCACATCACATAGAATAATATGATGTTTATTCGGCACTGGTGCTCTCGAGATGAACCCAGTGATTGGCACTTCATGTTACATATCATAGTTGTGCTGTAGATGGACCTCAAGTACGCTCCAAGAGACAAGCGTGAAACATTAGTGAGGGACAAGCGCATACAGTGGCCCTATCACGTGGAAGGGTAAGCCTGTCGGTGGCGGACAAGTCGTCACGGAGGATGTGTTCCCGCATCGGTTATTAAATCGGCGTTCGAAGCATCGACATGTAACGAGACCATTCCGTTACAGTGTTATATGAATGTAGCAGCTTGGCACCACGGTGCCTCATCTATCAACTCACCCCAACAGCTGTGCCTCGGCCAGAATGAGCCTCGATTAGTCCTACTTGGGTCTCATGAGTTTGACCGAGGCAGGCTTATTAATTAAATACCTCAACAAATAGACGTGAATACGTAGCGTAAGGTAGGACCGCGACAGATGTAAGGAACCTTTTCTGGCCGAGGATCAAACGACGTGACAGTGACACTTTTTCATATGCAAATACATGACCGAGAGAGAAGTCGAAAAATCGGAAAACAGAACCAGTAAGTAGAGAGTAAAGGAAGTGCATCCATGAAATTTTAAGCTCGAAACCCAAAGAGCTCAAGGAGGAGTATACTGAGCAACCCATACTTGTGACAAGTGTACACGACATTGTGTCACCAATCTCTCTTCTCCGGGAGCCTTGGGAGCATAATCATGAGGTAGAGCTCCGTGACAGCCTCATTCAAACACCACGTATGTCACGGTGAAGCCACTTCTTTCCTCGCATACTCCTCAGAATCTTTGAGTTTTGAGCTCAAACTTTTACGCATACAATCCCTGAACTCTTTTTTCTCTCGGTCATGTATTTACATAGGAAAAAATGATATCGTCACGTCATTTGATCCTCGGCCAGAAAAGATTCTTTGCATCTGTCGCGGTTCTACCTGCTCAACCCGCTTCCATTCTCGCGCATTTACTCAGCCTGTTGCTTGCGCAGGATAACTACCAAAGGAGCGTTCGACAACCATCGAGTTAATCGAGTCCAAGATCGCCGCGCCTGGGCGGTCTTTTGTTCAACTTATACAAATGGCAGCAGGGTAACAGGATGCGGCCGAGCGCGTCGATACAAACACAGCAAATATTGCGAATAACGTAGCAGGCACTCGGAGGGATCCGTTAAAGCACAACTTGAGCTTTTTGAGTGTCGATCGCCCTCGTAAGTCTGTCACCGTCATTTTTTTTTTTACGAGTACAGGTGATGGTCGATTGTGCAATAGTTCATTGTGTTTATTTTTGTTTCATAGGATAGGGGTAAGGCTAACGTGTTGCTACCATGGGGGAGAGATCACGGGCCGTTCGTAGTCTGTCGTTGCTTTGTGTATCCTTAGAGCGTATTTGTATTTTGTCTTTGTACAACGGTGAGCACCCACGATTACGTTGCACGGGCAAGTATATGAATTGAAGAACATTGAAGATGTAGATATATGCGCATGAGATTTCTACACTAAACACGTATGTTGCCACTATGTCTACTAATTGAAAACCGTAATCGTTGAATACTTGTCGTACATGCTAAGAAATACATTATTGATCCTACGATCGATATCACGTCGCACGTTAGGCAGGCACTTGAGTTCGCATGACTTAGTGAGGAGCACGCGTAGGGCCGAATAGATCTAACAAATATTCGTCGATAACTTGGTAGGAGAATAAGCTTGGCGACGTCTTCGAGAGGGACAACTGAATCGAAGCTGCCACATCTAGCAAAGCTTTTATCCCAAGCTGCGTCGATATTCTTGATACAAGATGCGCAGGATGCATCACATGTTTGAGAGGGGGGTCGTGAGAGCCAAACCAAGTCAAGATCAGGATATTCACCGAGTGATATAAGATTGACCTGAGCGGCATATAACACGGTGCGGTCTTCTCGCGTCAACTGTTTGGTCCAAACCGACGAGCGGTGGCCGAGAGAGAGAAGTACTGCGAAGGCAAAGCTGAATAGGCTAGGTGATTTTTGGGAAAAGTGGGAATCTTTATATAGAGCTAGGCAAGTATCCAGGTTGGACGAGAGTGGTAGCCGGTAGGCAAGTGGGTTACTTGGTATCGAAGTACTGAGAGCGAGCCAGATGAAGGCCCGCAAATCCCGAGTGGGCCAATATTCCTCTCGATACACACAAACTGCAGCTTGCGTTAAGGTAAGTTTGTCCCAGTCAGAATCCACAAAACCAGTGCCCGACTGGAGAACATAGGCGAGCTGCGGGTATGACCAGTGCTCAAGTTTCGCCAATCCAAAGTATCGAGCAATGAGGGTGATGCCTAGATAACACAGGAGGTCGTCTTTGGTGCGGGTGCGGGTACCAGCTGTTGAGGTGAAGAGAGATGTATATTCGGGATCGGCTGGCCTACATTAAAAAAGCACAGTAGGAATCAGACGCAGGTTAACGTATGTGTGTAGGGGATTACTTACATTCCGAGCAATAGAAGGAGAAACCAACAAAACTGCTGGGTGGTAACTGCCGAGATAACGAATCGGTCGCTACTGTTTGCCCCTCTGCCAGACCGTTCTAGGTCCAATCTTGTAATGACTAGAGGGAGACGAGAACTGTCATCCATATGGGATAGCAGGATCGATTTGTGGAGCTTTAGGAACATGGAGTACGGAAGCGTTGACACCTAACACGCTCGTAGATTTCTGACCCACTTTGAGGAGTACATCTTCGACCAAAAATACAACGTTGCCATCGTCGTAGTAGTACTTCGGATCACGAGTGTATTGTTGTTCCGACGTATCGATGGACAAAGCATCCAGTGTAGGCACTCGGTTCAGGTTGTTTGTTTCTTCAGTCGCGGACATGTCAGACCGATAATAGCTTGATGGCTAGCGTCGAGGGTTTGATGGCGTTGGCGGACGAAGTAAAATGCAGCAAATTAACACCTTACAGGGATTTGCGAAATGATGTGCACCCCCTGCTCCCGTGAAGTTGTGGCTCCACTACTTAGTCATACGATCCCCGCCACGAGATATACCACGAAGACAGCATTTTTGACTTCTTCTACAACTCCCATCCCTCTCTATCACCTCGCATACAGCTCATGTATGATCATTGCGTCGTGAACGATTTGTGACGCATTGTTGGTATAGTTACACACTAATTTATGCGCTGGTTCTACCACAAAAACAGGCCTATCGTACTCTGAATTTTGGCGCCGGACCGTGTAAGTAAGCGGTGGAGCCACAGTTTCACGGTAGGTGGGGGTGTACATCATTTTGCAAAACCCTGTAGCAGTGTAGATACTCCTAGAAGCAGTGCAGTTTGTAAGGTGCAGACGGGGTGGTGGCTGACGCTTGATGATGTTGTTGCCACTCACCTCAAGGAGGTCACGTGCTCAACTCCCGTCTGCTCTACAAAAATCTTTGTTTCTCCTGGTGCTCCAGAGGGCTGCGGAAGGGGGGGTGGTGGCTCCCAGGCTCCGGAGCGCCCGGGAGCGCCCAGAGGGCTTGGGAGCACGTGAGCCCCGAGCTCCAGAGAGCTCCAGAGCACTCCCAAGCGCTCCCGAGCCCGGGAGCTACCCCCCCTCTTCTGTAGCCCTCTGGAGCACCAGGAGAAATTTATGTTTTTACTGAGTGTGACCTCAAAATCGACAAGATCTGACCACCTGCAAGCGACTAAATGCGACCACCATGACTGAATTTTAATCCCGCCTCTCCTGTGTTCTCCCTTTCTCGTTAAGTACACGTCATACATAAAGTCAGATGGGCCATCACGTAAACCCTCATTTCCTACAGGTGATATGTAGCGCTAAAACAGGGACTTCAATTCCTACGCAGCACTATGTAGTACTACACAGGAATCGAAGTTCCTGTTTTAGCACTACGTAGCACCTGTAGCAAACGCGGGTTTCCCTGATGTCATATACTTACTAAACGAGATCCCTGCGGGGCTTGGGCAGGTTGCTCAAAATAAGGCATCTGGAGAGACACCCGTTGGTATCAATGAATGGATAAAAGCCACTGAGTGATCCTGAAATTCATCTTCGTACAAATTTTGCTTAGCGCTCGCAGCGGCCCGGCTATCCATGGAAATAGGTTTGATTGGTGGACCATGCTTACATTGTGATCAAGGAGCTGACAGTTGCTTGGTTGCACAGTTATTCCTAGGACGGTAGTCCAGTGGGGCGGGGATATAGGGGGGTTTCATACGTAGTTTACACGCTGATGTCTACCATCATTTCTAGTTAACCTAGTACTTCCCCTATTCACACGAATAGCGCCTCGCTCGCTATCAGCGTCGGGTGTATCAGCGTAATATAAACTGCATTCACAGATCGATCCGACCCCGGGGTGTTCAATTCCTTAGCTCCGCTATAAGTTGATTATGTACAGAAATCTTCTCCAGGGGTGAGTGGTACTGCACCTTGCAGTGATCTTGTTATTAAATACCTCAGACATAGCCAGCGACCCGCGACCTAGGAGTACGTGAGCTCAACCTGGTCCCAAGCTGGACCCCAGAAAAAACTGCCCATCAAGTTCTCGATATATATGCGTACAAGTGGGTCACATGGAATAAGAACATGCCCCAAGCCTCCATGATATACCAATAGGAGCATTTACAAACTATGAAACCTAGCACCGCCGAACTTAGAGTTGGTTCAACGAGTACGCTAAATTTCTCTTATTCCTTTAAGAACTACTAGTACATACGAAATTACAAGGCAAACAACACACTGTAAGTGAGCGCATATAACGACAGGATAACGTGATTGGACTTTGGGTTATCCGGACACTGAACTTAAGTAGATGCAGATGCAAGATGCGTTTTCAACCTCTAAGTTAAAAGTATGAGAAAGATTTCGTAGATAAAAGCCTAGAGCTGAAACGTACCCGGCGCTACATTCAAACCTCCCTTCTATTCCAACTCATTCATTGATCAGTGTGCACTCCCTTCCTCTAGCACGCCGCGGAAGTTAGAAGCGGTCACAAAATCTGATAGTAATGCATTTGTAAGCGCAGCTGCCCCTCGTTTTTGGACCAGTTCGACAACAGCTTGTGCGAGGAGGTCGGGCTTTTGGTGCGCTCGTTGGAATTTGGAGACTTCGTTCCACGTCACCCACGAGACTGGTGAATCGGGGACCCCGTAGAGTAAGTATCTAGTGCCTATGTTAGTGTTCTTCAGCGCAAAGGAGAGGCGGAATACTTACAATCCGTTGACTTTAACGTTCGATTTGAAAATTGTGACCATGTATTTGAGCCAGAGACTGAAGATATCGCTTTGGGTGGTTTCATCTATTCATAATATCTTTAGATAAGAAGCGACAAAGTTGATCGAGGTGGGTTGCTCACTGCGTTTCAGACCAGACATTTAGCCAAATCATGGAATGTAAACATAAGGCAACTTACCTATGATCGAAGCTTATTTGAGGGCTTGAGCTTTTCCCGGTGTGCTGCACGTTTTTGGCTGTGAAACAACCTTAGGAAGGTTGATTCGGAAAGAGACTCCTACTACAAACCTTGAACAAACGTCAAACGCTTAGAGCCATCCGGGAGCCTGATGATCCAGGCAAAGTCCCAGCCGAGGTGTCGCTCCACGTGCCGGTTCGGGTAGATCTTCAAGTATAGTTAGCAGTAGTTTACTTATAACGAGATGATTGTAGACGGACTAGGTGCCACACCCGATCCTCCTCGAACTGGGCCCATAACTGAACGATCGTCTCGATGGCATGCTTGACGGGGTTACCGGTTGTTTCGCTGATAATGCTCCCAATTGGAGTATATCCCTGGACCCGAGAGGATAAGCAAACCGATTTATGGTGAGATGTGAGGATATCCTACAGGGTAATTCTTCTAGGAGAAACGTTTTAGCAGGGAGAGAGTGGGGACGCAGAAGGAGACACCCACTTGGATTGCGAGCACGTACTCGGAGCTGAAACGGTCGTTCAAGTCGCCTTCTTCTGGTAGCCGACCAAAGCGCGCCTGATACGACTTGACGTAGGCTCCGAAGTCGTGGGCGGAGGCGTTGACGGATGAAATGAAGGTGCTGAGGTCGAGAGGAGAGACAGTCATTTTCAGATCGGAGGGAGGGGTGTGTAATGGTGGTAGATCTCTCTGCGAGAGTAGATAATATTGGGCAAAGAATGCCATACAAGGGTATTGAAAATGCGCCTTCGGGGGTAATTTGGGGTGTTCGAGACCTGGCCGCCGGGGGTGGGCAGTTCAGCGTGTGCCTTCGCACGCCATGGTGCCTTGCTGGCGTTCTTTGGGGGAACATCGGTCCCGGAGGATGACTACCGACCACCGGGACGTTGCACCGATATCGGAAGAATACGTCTGTTCCTTTTTGCTGTCAGCGGTAGACAAGCCATCACGGAGGGCGTATTCCCGCGCTGGGTATCGAGCGCCGGCGGTTGAAGCATTGGCATGCAATGGGGTCATTACATAATACCATAACTTGCTGTAGCGGCTTGGCGCCTTGTTCTTTGATCGGCAAACTTCCCCACCTATCGCGCTTCCCCGACTAGTCCTCGTTCGGGTCTCATGGATTTAACCGAGGTGAGCCGATTTATGAAACGCCCCAACTATAGACGCGGCTGCCTGACGTTGACCGGAGAACGAGTTTGCAAGGGAACTAGCGGGAAAGAGCAAGTTAGCCGGAAGCTTAATCGACACTTTTTGGTGTCTTCGGAATACGGGGTGTGCTAATAGGTTGAGTAGCTAGAAAAGAGACATGTTGGAGGTTGGTGATTGAAAGAGAGGTCGAAATGCTGGCATTTATTTTGGTAGGTAGTGCCCAAAAGGATAGTATCTCAACCACGTAGGACCATCATTGTATGTTTCCACTCGTGACGCTTTCTTTGTCTTGTAATTTTCCATGCACTAGTGGCTTTTACAGTATGAAACTCCCAGTAAAGAAACGGATTAGACACCTGCATCAAATTAACTCCAAGTTTACCGGTTTCCCGCGCACGTTTTCGTAAACGCCACTATCAGTGGTACCATGTACCATGTAGGCTAGGTGCTTGGTAATATCTCACATATTTGTATTCCACGCAACCCCCGTGCGCGCATATATCCCGAGACTTTCCTCCCTCTATGGTATATCTCGCGAACCCTATTCCAATCTGTTATAGCGTGTTGTGGTGGGCGTAAGGAGTACCGTCATGGCATAAACCGAGTGCATTCTCTAAATGTGATTCTCATTTAACCTCCTCATGGGTTAACACAGTGAGGGGCAGGTGAGGCGTCTCCGGCATCCACGGTAAAACGGAGACAACTGTCGGACTTTGGTCATCTAGGTGCCATGCTACATGGGGCTGAGGACCGGAGCAGCACTTCCGGTAGGCAGCAGTGAGCTCCGGCATCGATTTTCTTGTTCAAAAATCCATCAAATAATCGCGTGATTAGTTTTAGATGGAGAGCTAGCACAACGCTGATGTGTTGCCGGGGGCGGAGGTTAGTCTCCGTAGCCGGT
Source organism: Ceratobasidium sp. C01 (assembly GCA_025200755.1). Classification (NCBI taxonomy): domain Eukaryota; kingdom Fungi; phylum Basidiomycota; class Agaricomycetes; order Cantharellales; family Ceratobasidiaceae; genus Ceratobasidium; species Ceratobasidium sp. C01. Next base: position 3,296 of record JANWGL010007071.1, on the reverse strand, counting down.
ACCCAATTCTTAAGGCACAGCCGAATGTTGTTAGTCCTTTTTACTGGTGCTATTAGTGTACGCCCTTAACGTATAAATACTTAGGCGACCACTCGCCGTATTTCTTCAACCCTCGTCGATAATGTCCGTACAGAGGGCAGTCCGATCCCTTTCCCAATTTCTCGTCGCGGGGCGCCTCGCCTACGATCCGCAGCACCATAAGTACTCCCAAGACTATGAGGGCGGCCTACCAGAAGAGGCCTCAACGACTTATTTTCTTCCGGGGATTAGAAGATGGGCCATAGTTCGTGTATTATTCAACTGCTTTAACCTCCACTTTTAGATAACCTTGCGTTGTTATTATGCAGGATAAGTACCCGAAAGTGAGACTCATTCTGTTTCGTTGAAGGCAATCCCACTAACTATCCCTTACACAGGAAGCTCATAGGATACCGAAAATTAAGAGAAACGGGTTTGATGAAACGAGTGGTATGGAAGGCTACGCGGGCAGGCTTCTGGCCCCGTACCTTTCAAGTTCACCCCCGTTTCTGCAGCTGGTATGTTTGTGATCACCGACCAGTTCGTTTACTGATGGAAGCCACAGTGGCGTGCTACTCAATCTGCCGAGGGGTACGTCGGACATGACTATGCTGCCACCGGCCTACTCGATGATGTCGTGAACCTGGGGTTCTCACAAGGTTAGTATCTGTCCATTTTATCCTTGATAGTTGTATTAACACTTTTGACAGCGAAGAAATTCAAATATTGCGGAAAAACGGGCGATCCGGATGTGGACATTGATTATTCCGGGTAGGTCCCTCAGACGCTCCCCATTGATCCCCACTGAGCGTGCCGTTTATAAAATGTAGTAAGGGGATAGGTTCAACCTACGCCTCGCAGTTCCTCATTAACACTACTCTGCCGTAATCAATAGATGGTTTACAGTTCACCAATTTTGGCAAGTGGCTTGCCTTTATCGCCGAGTACTGCGCCAAACATCTCAAAGGCAAATATTGCATCATGGGCTGGTGTGTGATGCTTCCTTTTTGCTGGTCGTTGATCGCTAACAGTTGAGTATGTACCTAGGTACACGTTCTATGGCATTGCAGGAATTCCTGTTGCGCACCTCGATTATGACCTTATCTTTAAATTGAGAGAAGGAGGTCTGAAAGGGAGAGCGCTAGCAAGCGCGATCGCCGAAATAGTTACTCATTACGAAAATCGCCCGTTGGAGCAGAAGGGCGACAAATTGGATCTGCAAGAGCTGATCGAGCGAACGAAAAAGATATGGGAGCAGAAGAACCACCTGGATTGGCAGAAAGAGCTCCAGAAGTCGCTCCAGGAAAGACCTCCAGGGAGGCCCCCCAATGAAACCAAGGACAAATGGCAGGCGCAGTTCCAGCAAAACTTTGAGGATTGGGCGGCCGGAGGTCCACCGAATGGGGTGGGTTCATCTAAGAAGGTTACCTCGTTCGTGTGGAACCAGGATTCACGACCGAGCACAATGATTGAAAACTAGCGCTACGAGCAAACCGATACTCTACATGTATGCACGGATTTACTACGTTTCCTTATCTCATCACGCGTCGAAGACACTCGGTGAAGACTTCTTCAGTCTCCTGCTCAAACACATAGTGACCATATTTAGAATAACACAGCCCATAAGCGCGAAACGTGGGGGGCATGTCCACAGTATGGCTTGGGGCAGGAGCCTCGGGGGATTAGCTCTACACGGGTGGGCTAGGCCCTAGGCAGTAAGCCTGTGGAACCTATATAATACAAGTTCGCCTGCCGGGACTTCGCTATCCTGCCCCTCCCCTCCACATGCCTCCCCCACTTACGCTTTGCCTCTGTTACTCCAGCGCGACTCAGCTTTCAAACTAACCCTCGACACGCGCAACATCCAACGTATCATGTCAAGCGTTTTCTCGTTTCTGTGTCCTCTCTTGCTGTCATGTCGCACCACAAGACATCATCAGCAAAACGGGTTTTTTTCTGTGAGCGCTCATGAGCGTCACGAGGCCACGAGCCACCCCCCCCTAATCCCGAGCCCTTCACGAGCACCTCAAACTCTCGCAAGTGCTCATAACTGCCACTACTGGGGCTCACAAACCTTCAGCGAGCCTCGGAGGGGGCGCTCGTGTGCGCTCGTGAGTGCTCGTGGATCACGCGATCACAAGTGCTCACGAGCACAGGTGACGTAGCTCAAGAGTGTATACTAACCATTTATGGCTTCACTGGGCGACATTTCTAGGTGCGTACATGTGCTGATGTTTGGGCATTGCCGCAGTCGCCAGCATGTATATTAAATGGTATAAACAGGCATCAAATAAATAGTCAATCAAATAATGTAGGACCGGTGTTGTGAATGGATGTGTGAGCGTGAAAACAGTCATGTCGAATATCGAGGTGATCGGTGCGGGGGGTCAGGGATAAGTATGTACAGGTTGGGGATCAGTGTAAGCGGGTGCATCTGTGACCATGAACAGCATGACTGAGCACAAACAGGGTCAAGTATGAGTAGATATGGGGTCAAGAGAAACACCCCTGTAGTCAGGAGCGGGCGTGCAAGGCCCAGCGAGCGCGCTTGAGGAAGGGGCGCGAGCTCACAAGCAGGCATGCAGGGATCGGAAGATGACACATTAGATTACGCATGTGTACGTACCAGGGCAACACTTGATCGGGGTGCGAGAGTGTGGATCTGAGTGGGAAATACTGTGTCAGTTGTGGGTCAGCACACAAGCTCGAGCGAACGTGTTTGAAGTCAGCAAAGGACAGCTTTGAGGTTACAAACCGTCACGTGCAATATCAGCAGTAGGCGTACAAACCTAGGACGCAGCACCGGGGGCCAAGAACAGGTGTGTAGGAGTGGCGTCCAGTCAAGAGAGCAGCGGTCAATGGTCCAAGTAATAGGTGGGGTTGGGAGACGTAAAGTTCAGAGCACGTAGATAATGGACGTATGTATTAGGGGGCGTGTGCGTGTGGAATCGGGTGTGGGTGTTTACAGTTAGAAGTGGGCTAGGTTACAGGTAGCCGTGCCCACTTGAAGGGTTGTAAGGGTGGCGGGCAACGTTGAATATAAGCATGCGGGCGGGGGAAGTGGTTAGTTATGTGTGGCATGGCGTGGTAGATCCATACCGTGTGTTGCCCGAGGAATGAAAAGCCACGAGTAGAGAATGAATTGGCGTTAGTTGTGGACAATTGGTGCAAAAGTCAGCTTACTGCGCTGGGGTTTGTTCATAGGTGAGGCGGGCGCTGCGACGCGGGCGAGGGCTGGAATGGGGAGGGAATGGCGAGGTGAAGTAGAGGAGTGGTGG